>PVJC01003828.1:0-67577 GCA_004026665.1 Murina feae | reverse complement strand
CGCCCGTCCCCAGAGACGCAGCCGAGCGCCTGCGCCTGGGCTTTCTGGGGACTCAGGGGCTGGGGGCTGGTACACTGTCCCTCCCTAAGCCCTGAGTTCACCTCTCCCAGCAGGATTTTGGCTCACCCAGTGGCAGGTGTTGCCCAGCTCCACCTCCTCTGCGGCTTGGGCTGGAAAGCACTCGCCTTAGCTGCTCACTCCCTCTGCTCCCGGGCAGACACCGGACTCTTCTCCTTATACCGCCGCCATTTTTCTCCTATGTTAATTATTTCTTTATGTCATTTGATTTTAAAGGCTTGTCCAAGTCTTCTTTGTATTAAAATTACACTTTCTTACATATGGTGCAAACTTTGTCTAATCACCTTTCATCCCTCAGTTTCTTTTTGATTTTTTGACATACGCAAGTTTTCAATTTAAATAGATTTAACCAATTTTAAAAATCTCGTTGTGATTCTTCTGGCAGGTTATCATTAGAAAATCCTTCTCTATGCAGAGTTCAAATGAATTGTTTTTATCCTTTTAGTGTGATGTTATTTTTAATGTTTTATTTAGATACAATTCATATACCATAAAAGTTGTCTTTTTATTTGTTGTTGTTGTTTTTAATTTGATCTTTAAAAGTATACAATGCAATGGTTTTTAGTATGCAATGTGTTACTTTTTTACTGAAATAACATGTGACTTTCAGAATAATATCAAATATTAAAGTGATTCTCCCTCAAATCTCTTAATTTCTACAAGAGTTTCCTCCCCATTTCAAGTCACATAGTTATTTAAAAATGAGATGCTGACTGCGTCTGAACTCCTATTCACTCATATATACCATACACAAATCTCTTCAGATTCTTTTATTTGAATGCTACTTTTCCTCTTTGGGACCTTTCCCTACTCAAGGCCCACCCTCATCTGCAAATAAAGTACCTTCTCACACCAGTCCACTCTGACCACCTGGATATGATCATATGATCTGTTTTTCTTGTGACCTCCTCTATCCCTTTATCTAGAATTCCTCTTTCTGCCCTGATAAGATCAACAATAACATAAAAATGACCACTCCTGTATGTTATTTATATATTTTTTAGCAATAAAAAATAATGAAATCTTCTCATTTGCAATAGCATGGATGGACATTGAGGGTATTAGGCTAAGAGAATCAAGTCAGAGAAAGATAAATAATGTATGATTTCACTTATATGTGGAATCAAAAAAATGAATAAGCAAAACAAAAACAGACCAATAGATATAAACAACAAGCTGGTAGTTGCCAAACGGGAGGCAAGTGGAGTGAAAAAAATATATTTTTTAATTAAAAAAAAATAAAATATAATACTACATTTAAAAGGAACTCAGTTATTTTAAAAGATAAAAAGAAAATAAAGATGTCCACTCTTGCCACTTTTATTCAACATCCCACTAGAGGTTCCAGCCAGAGCAGTTAAATAAGAAAAACAAGTAAAAGGCATCCAAATTGTAAAGAAAGAAGTAAAACTATCTCTATTTGCAGATGTCAGGTGTTATACATTTAAAGATTCCTAATAAACACCAGAAAGACCCTATTAGAACTAATAAACAATTTAGATTTAATGCAACCCCCATTAATAACTTTTTTAAAAATGACAGAATGATCCTTCAATTCTGTGTGAATGCAACACACCCAGAATAGCCAAAACATTCTTAAAAATAAACAGCAAAATTAGACGACTTGCACTTTCTGATTTCAAATCTTACTGCAAATTTGTAATAATTAAGACAATGCTATACTGGCAAAAGGCTAGAAGTATAGATCAAATACATAGAATGAAGAGTCTACAAATACACCTTCACAATTATGGTCATTTTATTTTAAACAAGGCTGCCAGGACAACTCAGTGGACAAAGAGCAGTGTTGTCAACAAATGATGCTGGGGCTTAATCGGTTTGGCTGAGTGGATAGATCTTTGACCTGCAGACTGAAAGGTCCCGGGTTTGATTCTGGTCAAGGGCATATACCTTTGTTGGGGGCACATCCTCATTGGGAGATGTGCAGGAGGCAGCTGGTGGATGTTTCTCTCTCATTGATGTTTCCAACTCTCTATCTCTCTCCCTTCCTCTCTGTAAAAAATCAATAAAAATATTTGTTTTTAAAATGGTGCTGGGACAACTGGTTATCCAAAGGCAAAAGAATGCACTTGGATCTTTACCTCACAACACATACAAAAATTAACTCAAAATGGATCATAGACTTTATGTAAAAACTAAAACTACACAACTCTTAGAAGACACCATGGGAGTAAGTTTCTGTGACCTATATTACACATGGCTTCTTATTTATGACACCAAAAGCACAAGTTCTGAGAGAAAACTCTGCCTCTCCTCAGCATGAAGCAGATACAGAAGAATCCATTGCCCATTTTCTGTGAAAGAATTCAGAGCCAGGATCCTTAAGGCAATACAGTAGGCAGACAGAAATGAGCAGAGCAAGGATGATGGGCCAACTGGCACACCACTTGTACGTATGTGAGACAAGGGGCATAGCCAAAGGGGTCCTTGCCCAAATTCTTGGGCTTTAGAAAAGACCAGTAGCCAAGAGACTCGATCCTGCTGCATCCAGTTAGCCTGCTTGCCTCTGGGCAGTAACAGCCACAGCCATGCAATGGGGAGCACACCAGAGTGCTGGATATCAAATGTTTGAGTCATCCAATTTCAGGTTCTTCTGCTACCAGCCTCCTTCCTGATAATAACTCTGAAAAATCTCTACATAACTGTTTAGAAGTCAAAGTCTTTGTAAAGACAGCCCACCTGAGCTTCACTGACACCCCCCTGGCATCGACTATTCATGAAGGGAGCAGCTCTGTCCAGGGAGAAATCAGGTATGTGGGGACGGTAGTGGTTACTTTGGACCAAACCATCTGATCTCAGGCACTCACCCACAAGACTTTAGCACAGAGGGCCGAGTTTATTGCCCTTATTCAGGCTCTCTAGTGGGCAAGGGACGAATCAATGACAATTTGTGCTGATGGCGAGTATACAATCGCAATAGCTCATGTGCAGAGAGCTGTTGCAGGGTACAGGAACTTCTTAGAGACAAGTGGCAATTGGGCTGCAGTCAAAGCAGCCTGGAAGGCTGCCCTGAAAACTAGTGGGGCCTCTGCAGATTCTGATGGGTAAAGGCTTAAATCCATAACTAATTTTCTCTCAAGTTTTTGAAGGCTTTACAGTCCACCCAAAAGCAGTCCAGGAGCACATCTGAGATGCTCTATGCTCTGCCTGAACCAACTTCTGATTCAGTCCGTCCCTTCCAACCTGTTGACTCTATTTAGATAAAGAAATTTGCCACCCAAGGACTGACTCCTATCTGGAAGGAACCACCCCCATGGCAGTCAAGGTGGACTAGATCTCAATGTGTGTTCATCACTCCTGTCTTAATTTAACCAGACAAAATAGAGAGTACAGGACTCTTTAGACCCTCTAGAGATTATTCCTGGACCTCATTCTGGGCCCTTATCTTATAAACAGGCCCACTGACTGTATGTGGCAGAGAATTAATTCTATTAAGCTTATAGTCCTGGTGGGGTCAATATGATTCCTTCCCCAGCAATGACCCAAAAGAGTCAATGATTTGACTCATGTACATAAAATCAGGGGAGAATGAAAGGGCGGTGCAAGATTGACTCCAAACTGTTCCTTTTGTTCTGTATAATTTGCTCCTTTGTTCTGTATCCTCCATCTTGTGTAACTATGTATCCTACATGACCCCTTTCCGAGAAAGACCACCAGTTGCCCAACCGTGCCTAACTCACTTCTGAGTTGGGCTGCAGGAATGCGGAGGAGAGCTAACTGCCTCCTGCCACCTGCACAACCAGACCCCAGCCCTCACCCAACCAATCAGCAGGGGCTACGAGCATTACCCCACCAACTGCCCCTAGACCCCCTTATAAAACCTTTGTTCTGTTGGAACTCGCTCTCTCTCCATCCCGCCGCTGTGTCGGTGAGTGTGGGAGACTGAGCTCGAGCTAGCTCAAATAAAGGCTCTTTGCTTTTGCATCAGACTCGGCTCCCTGGTGGTCTTTGGGGATCTTGAAATCTGGGCACAATAGTCTTCTTGGTACAAATATCATACGATTTTCTACAAGAGGATTATGATGTCTTATTTTCTACTAGTGGCCCAGTGCATGAAATTCATGCACATTAAAAGGGGATTAATTAGAGGAAATATTTTAATATTGCTATTTGCACTTTCTCTATACTAGAAGTGTCAGAGATTAAAGAAAACTAGTAAGATGTATATGAAAATATTCTTCCTGTCAGAGTCTGGGGTGCACCATGGAACCCAGAGTCAAGTCTTCAACCACCCACAAGCACCTCAAAATCACTCGAGATCCAAACATGGACCGCCCCCCTTCATTGGGCTAGATCCAGATCCGCTCATTCCAACCCTGTCAAGCCCTGCCAGGTGGGGGGTGCAACCTTAGGTCCCCTGGGTGCCAGGGCAGGGGGCACAGCTTGAGGTCCCCTGGCCTGGTGCTGGGGTGGGGGGCATGGCCTGAGGTCCCCTGGCCCAGCACCAGGGAGGAGGGCACACCTTGAGGGCCCCCATCAAGTCCCACTGGGGGGGGGGTCATAGCCTCAGGTACCCTGGCCTGGGGCCATGGTGGGGGGCATGGCCTGAGGTCCCCCAGCCTGTCACCAGGGAAGAGAGTTCAGCTTGAGTTCCTCTGGCCTGGTGCCAGGGCCGGGGGAGCAGCCTGAGATCTCCTGTCAAACCCTGCAAGGCAAGACCTGAGGTCCTGTAAAGCCCCATGGAGGAGGTGGATGGGAAATAATAAAGATCAGAGCGGAGATAAATGACATAGAGACCAAAAAAAAAAAAAATACAAAAGATCAATAAAACCAAGAGCTGATTCTTTGAAAGGATAAACAAGATTGATGAACCTCTAGCCAGGCTCACCAAGAAGCAAAGAGAGAGGATCCTAATAAACAAAATCAGAAATGAAAGAGGAGAAATAACAACAGACCCCACAGAAATACAAAAGATTGTTAAAGAATACTATGAACAACTCTATTCCAACAAACTGGACAACCGCGAGGAAATGGACATATTCCTAGAAAAATACAACCTTCCAAAACTCAATCAGGAAGAATCTAAAAATCTCAATAGGCCAATAACTATGGAAGAAATTGAAGCAGTAATAAAAAAAAAAAAAAAGCTCCCAGTAAACAAAAGCCCGAAGCCAGATGACTTCACAGAAGAGTTTTACCAAACATTCAAGGAAGATCTAAAACCTATCCTCCTCAGACTATTCCAAAAAATTTAAGAGGAAGGAATACTTCCAAGCTCTTTCTATGAAGCCAGCATTACCCTAATACCAAAACCACACAAAAACAACACAATGAAAGAGAACTACAGGCCAATACCCTTCATGAACATAGATGCCAAAATCCTCAACAAAATCCTAGCAAATCGGATCCAGGAGTACATCAGAAAGATCATCCACCATGACCAAGTAGGATTTACCCCAGGGATGCAAGGATGGTACAATATCCGCAAATCAATAAATGTGATACATCACATAAACAAATTAAGAGATAAAAAAAAAAAACACTTAATCATATCAATTGATGCAGAAAAAGCATTTACAAAATCCAGCACCCACTTTTGATAAAAACTCTCAGCAAAGTAGGAATAGAAGGATCATACCTCAACATAATAAAAGCCATTTATGACAGACCCACAGCCAACATCATACTCAATGGGCAAAAACTAAAACCATTTCCCCTTAGAACAGGAACAAGACAGGGTTGCCCACTCTCACCACTCCTGTTTGACATAGTACTGGAAGTATTAGCCATTGTGATTACACAAGAAGAAGAAATAAAAGGCATCCAAATTGGAAAAGAAGAAGTAAAACTGTCATTATTTGCAGATGACATGATATTGTACATAAAAAACCCTAAAGACTCCATCCAAAAATTATTAGACGTAATAAATGAATTCAGCAATGTAACAGGATACAAAATTAACGGCAAGAAATCTATGGCATATTTGTACACCAATAGTGAACATACAGAAAGAGAGACTAAAAAAAAACAATCCCATTTACCATCACACCAAAAAAACTAAGATACCTAGGAATAAACTTAACTAAAGAGTTAAAAGACCTCTACTCAGAAAGATGTTGAAAAAAGAGATAGAGGAAGACATAAAGAGATGGAGGAACATACCATGTTCATGGATTGGTAGAACCAATATCATTAAAATGTCCATACTACCCAAAGCAATCTATAAATTCAATGCACTCTTCATTAAAATACCAACGGAATATTTCACAGACCTAGAATGAACTCTCCAAAAATTCATCTGGAATAAAAACAGACCCCGAATAGCTGCAGCCATCCTGAGAAAGAAGAACAAAGTAGGAGGGATCTCAATACCAGACATCAAGCTGTATTATAAAGCGACTATCCTCAAAACTGCCTGGTACTGCCACAAGAATAGACATATAGATCAATGGAACAGAATAGAGAACCCAGAAATCGACCTGAACCAATATGCTCAATTAATATTTGACAAAGGAGGCAAGAACATACAATGGAATCAAGACAGTCTCTTCAATAAATGGTGCTGGGAAAAATAGAGAGAGATATGCAAAAAAATGAAACTAGACCACCAACTTACACCATACACAAAAATAAACTCAAAATGGATAAAGGACTTAAATGTAAGATGGGAAACCATAAAATGTTAGAGGAATACAAAGGCAACAAAATCTCAGACATATGCCAAAGCAGTTTCTTCACCGATACAGCCCCTAGGCCATTGGAAACTAAAGAGAAAATAAACAAATGGGACTGTCCTATATAATAAAAGAGAAACTTGCAAATTAACCATCCCTCCACTATGCTCAAGCCACGCCCACAAGCCAATCAGGAGCAAGTATGCAAATTAACCAAACTAAGCTGGTGGCTGCCATGGAGCTGGAGTCAGCAGGAGGCTTGGGTTGCCCCTGGCAATGGAGGAAGCCAAGCTTCTCATCTGCTCTGGCTGGCCCTAGGCTCCACTCAAGACTACAAAGTTTCAATTATAGAAGATAAAGAAATCCCAGAAAATAAAGAAAAAAAGAAGAGGCTGGGAGTTTGGGTTGCCGGGAGGCATGGCCAGCCAGAAACGACCATCAGCCCCTCACCCAGGCTGACCAGGCACTCCAGCAGGACCCCCCCCCAACCCTGAAGGGGCTGTAGGCAGCCTGAAAACAGCCCTTAGCCCCTCATCTAGGCTGGCCACACCCCCATGGGGTGAGGGGTCACACCCCCATGGGATGAGGGGGTCCCCACTGGAGGGCTTGGCCAGCCTACAAACAGCCATCAGTCCCTCACCCAGGCTGACCAGGAACCTGCATCCATGCACCCCCATCCATGCACCAGGCCTTTATCCTATATAATCCTATATAATAAAAGGGTAATATGCAAATTGACCCTAAAAGTAGAACAACTGGGAATGACTGGTCACTATGACACACACTAACCACCAGGGGACAAACGCTCAATGCAGGAGCTGCCACCTGATGGTCAGTGCACTCCCACAGGGGGAACTCTGCTCAGCCACAAGCCAGGCTGATGGCTGCCAGCACAGCAGCGGTGGTGGTGGGAGCCTCTTCTGCCTCCTCAGCAGCGCTAAGGATGTGGAACTGCAGCTTAGGCCCGCTGCCCCCCTGGCAAGTGGACATCCCCTAAGGGTTCCTGGGCTGCCAGAGGGATGTCTGACTGTCATCTTAGGACTAATGCCATGTGGAGTGCGCCTAAATCAGCAGGTGGACATTCCCCAAGGTGACCCAGACTGCGAAAGGGCACAGGACAGGCGGAGGGATTTCCCTGAGTGCACAAATTTTTGTGTACCAGGCCTCTAGTATCAAAATAAAAAGCTTCTGCACAGCAAAAGAAACCATCAGCAAAAAAACAAGAAAGCCCACTGCATGGGAGAACATATTTGCCACTGTTATCATTGATAAAGATTTAATCTCCAACATTTATAGGGAACTCATACAAGTAAACAAAAAGAAGACAAACAATCCAATCAAAAAATGGGCAAAGGACCTAAATAGACACTTCAAAAGAGGACATTCAGAAAGTCAAGAAACATATGAAAACTTGCTCAAAGTCACTTATCATTTGAGAGATGCAAATCAAAACAACAATGAGGTACCATCTCACACCTGTAAGAATGGCTATCATCAACAAATCAACAAACGACAAGTGCTGGAGAGGATGCGGAGAAAAAGGAACACTCGTGCACTGCTGGTGGGAATGCAGACTGGTGCAGCCACTGTGGAAAACCATATGGAGTCTCCTCAAAAAATTAAAAATGGAACTCCCTTTTGACCCAGTGATCCCACTTCTGGGAATATATCCTAAGAAACCAGAAACACCAATCAGAAAGGACATATGCATCCCTATGTTCATAGCAGCACAATTTACCATAGCTAACATTTGGAAACCAGCCTATGTGCCCATCAACAGATGAATGGATTAGAAAACTGTGGTACATCTACACAATGGAATACTATGTTGCTGTAAAAAGGAAGAAGTTCTTATTATTTGCAGCAGCATGGATGGAACTGGAGAGCATAATGCTAAGTGAAATAAGCCAGTCAATGAAAGAAAAATACATGTCCTCACTCATCTATGGATAATAATAACCATTATAAACTGGTGAACAAAAATAGATACAGAGGCAGAGCAGCATCAAACAGACTGTCAAATTACAGCAACAAGGAGGGAGGGAGGGAGGGGGTAACAGATCAACTAAAGGACTTTTATGCATGCATTTAAGCATAACCAGTGGACACAAAACACTGGGGGCCGGGTAGGGGAAGCTGGAGGAAAGGCAGGGGAAAAAAGAGATATATGTACTAATCTTTGTAATACTTTATGTAATAAAACAAATGGGGGGAAATACAAAAAAAAAGAATCAACAATAAATTTTTACAGAGAATTCCTTAAGACCTCAGCATATTTTTATAGATGAGCCATACCTCTACCCTCTCATATTCCAGGGAATATGTTTCTTCTCTTTTTCAACATACAGAACTAAAGGAATTTGGAAGACAATGATTGTGTGAACCACACTATGTCAAAACTGTTCAATTCAGTTATTTCTATTTATTTGCTGGTAAATTACAGATTTTCTTATTTTAATTATATTTACTTTCATTATTATTTGCTATTGGTTTCAGGGATACAGGATAGTCATTAGACTGGAAATATCAAGAACACTATGTAAAATATATGATTAGCTAAACATTATGATAGGTTTTTTTCTTTTAATTTTTTCATTTTCTTTTTACTTTACATAATTTTTCCAATTATAATTAACATACAATATTATATTAGTTTTAGGTGTACAACCCATTATACCTAAAAGACATTATATAACATATATAATTAGACCTTATATAACATACTAAATGACCATCCAAATAAATCTCATAACCCATCTGATATCGTACATAGGTTTTCTTTATGAGGACTAGAATCTGACATGGAGAGCATAGACTCCATAGCAGATTAGGGTAGGGGGAGATGGAGCCCTCCTACTCCCACACCCAGGAAGGGGGTACCAAGAGCAGTGCTCTCAGGATTCCCATGCCTGGTCACGCTGAAACAAAGGTGACCATCACACAGCTGGGATTCAGGAACCCTGGGCCCAAAGGGGACAGCTGAAAGTTGGACATTTGCCCCATCTTGTCTCTAACTAGGAGGTCTGGGATTGGGTCCCCAGAGACACTGCCTGTGAAAAGTCCACAGCTCTTCCTGGCTCCAGTGCCTGAGCACTGGTTTCTCCAGCCCAGGTCTTCAGTCCTGTGCTGCAGTTGCAGGGAAGGAAGAAAACTGCATCTTGTGGGGAAGTAGGAAAGAAAAACTAAAGAGAGGAGCAGACCCAACATCTGGTGATGGGGATGGGATCTGAGGATGGTCTGAGGATGGTCAGAATTTCCAGGTAAGACCTGAGGAAAGTAGACATGGGAGATACTGGTCTCTATACTGGTTTCTCTTTCTCTCTCTCTCTCTCTCTCTCTCTCTCTCTCTCTCTCTCTCTCTCTCTCTCATTTCCTATCTGATTTCTCCCTTCTTTCCTGTCCTTTCCTCTCTCTCAGCCAGGCATAACCTGGCTCTCTGAATAACCATGAAGAGGGTCTTGATTTAATATTCATGAACTCCCTAAAATTCCAGCCTGAAATCAATGCTGATCAGTCATCCCCAAGGACTTTCTTTGGCCAATGCATTAGAACCATACAACAACAGTGCTCAGGATGCCTGTGCTATGCATGGACAACTCACTCTCAACCCATTTCATCACGAGTGGCTTTCACAGTCATTCTATGCCAGCAGCCAAGGAGAGTAACAATCCCCACAAAAACCCATCGTTCAGCAAGCCCTGTCCCATGTTTTTAACTTGAGTCTCAGAATTATTTGAGGTAGATTTATTTAAGCTCATTTTACAATTGAGATTCTGAGAAGTTAAATAATTTGATCAAGATAACCCAGCTACAACTCCAACCTAGGTCTGCACATATCAAAGTGAATATGTTATATTGGTACCACCAGGTCAGAGCCTTTGCCAACCAAGGGTCATGCTGATATTGATGACAATGGCACTTACAATTCTATATATGAAACTTAACAGTTTTCAAAGCCTAACTTCCCACAGATGGTGACCAAGAGTCCAGTTTATCCAGGACTGAGGGATGTTCAGTTTAAAAGTAAGAAAGTCCTAGGCAAGCACAGAGGATTATTTGGTCACTCTAGAAAGCACCCTCCTTTTGTTAATGTCATCAAGAAAAGACAATAATAGCAGGGGGAAAAAAACTAGTGTCACACCAGCACTTGATATAAGCTAGTTCAAGTTCTGCATGATCCTTATCTAATTTAATTCTTACAACAATTTTACAAGTTATTGTTCTTATACCCTTGGAGCAGATGCAGAAACTGAGGCCAGAAACACTGAGCAAATTTGTTCCACGTTTCAGCACACAAGAGGGCTGGTGGAAAAATGAGGGTTTTCAGACGCAGAAGGAGTGTGTTTTATCACTGCATCAAAGAGCATGACCATAGTATAGGCTGACAATGCCGTGTGTTCATCCTTCCACACCACTTTGATTTTCTATCAGAGTCTGAAATAAACCTTTAATTGATTCTGGCATTTTGATGTTTTCATCAGTCCTATACTGTAGGTTTATGTCCACATCGTATAAATTAAGAAAATGAGGTACAGAGGAAGTAAATAATTGACCCAAAGTATAAAAAGCAATGAGGGTTTAGAGCTGCTCTCTAACAACTTAGAATGCATCAGGAAGCCCAGGTTCCATTTTATCTACCTAGCAATATTAATAACTGTTTTCACAACTTATTGAAAGCCTGCTCTATGCTAGTGCTTTAAATATGTCATATCCTTGATTATCTACAAAGTAAGCACATAATTTATAGGCCAGGAAACTGAAGCTCAGGATAAAGGAATGCATAGGTTGCTGAGGCTAACACAGCCAGCAAGGGTTCCCATCTATTCTACAGGACCCCAAAGCCAACACTACAAAGAACTGATGACGATGAAAGGAACTTGCATTTGCAAATGCCTTTGAGTTTATAAGGCAATTTTATCCACATTAACTCATTTCATGGGTCTTCAAAAGAAAAAAGGGAAGATACTCCCATCATACCCAGAATATCTGAGTCTCTGCTATGACTTATCTATGTAATTAGTTATTTCTTTTCTAACCTTACACATGAGACAGAGACACTGAGAGAGAGAAAGAGAAACAGAGACAGAGACACAAAGAGAAACCGGTGCTTTCTAGTAAAAACATATCCTTAAGATATCTTTTTTTTTAATATTCACCAAAGGATATTTTACACTGATTTTTTTAAGAGAGAAAAGATAGGGGAAGGTAGAGAGAAATATCAATTTGACAGAAACACATCGATTGGTTGTCTTCTGCATGCACCCTGACCAAGGCCCTGGCCAGGGAGGAACCTGCAACCCAGGTATGTGCCATTGACCACAATCAAACCCAGGACCCTTAGGTCTGCAGGCAACGCTCTATCCACTGAGCCAAACCAGCTAGGCCAGATATCTTAGTATTCTGATTTCACAAGCCTATGAAATTGATAGCTTGCTTGGGTAAGCACGGAGGATTATTTGGTCCCTCTAGAAAGCATCCTTTTTGTTAACACCATCAAGATAATAATACCAGGGGGGAAAAAAACTAGTATCAGAGCAGCATTTGATATAAGCTAGCTCAAGTGCTGTATGATCCTTATCTAATTTAATTCTCACAACGATGTTAAGACTTAGGTATTGTTCTTATACCCTTCTATTATACTTGAAAAGGGGCAGGTGGGGAAGACTAAAACTTAGAAATTTTCTTCCCATCTAGTCTCCAGTTGGACCTCATCCAGGTGGTCTATAGGACAACATACTAGAGAGCTAAAATGTGAAGGTCACACTCAACAAGATCTCCCATTATCATTGTCCATAGACCTCATCTCTGTTCATGTTTACATGCCTGCTGCCAAGAGACATCAGTGCATCTCCAAGACTCTGAAAAGAATGCAGAAAACAGATGAAAGACTTTGAATGATGTAACTTTTTGGAGTCTATGTATATTTAAGCAGGAGTTCCCTCCAAATGTTGTACTTTAAATGGAGATTAGAAACCAAACCAGTGTCTCTGACTTCCTGCTCCTGGGTTTCTCTGAACACCCAGAGCAGCAGTCCCTCCTGTTCGGGCTCTTCCTGGGCATGTACTTGGTTACCCTGGTGGGAAACCTGCTCATCATCCTGGCCATTGCTTCTGACCAGCACCTCCACACCCCCATGTACTTCTTCCTGGCCAACCTGTCCTTCATCGACACCTGCTCCTCCTGTTCCATTGTCCCCAAGGTGCTCATCAACATACATACCCAGCACCACACCATCTCCCACGCTGGGTGCCTCATGCAGATGTATTTCTTCATGACATTGACCATTATGGACAACTACCTGCTGACTATGATGGCATATGACCGCTATGTGGCCATCTGTCTTCCTCTACACTACACCGTGATCATGTGTCCACAACGCTGCCTGGGGCTAGTGGCTATATCTTGGCTCTGCTCCCACGTCCTGGCCTTCTCACTCACTCTCCTAATGTCTCAGTTCTCTTTCTGTGCCTCCCATTCCATCCCACACTTCTTCTGTGATGTTCTCCCACTCCTCAAACTGGCCTGTTCAGACACCCGAATCTTTGAGGTCACGTTATTCACTGAATCAGCCCTTTCGGGTGTGGTCCCTTTCACATGTGTCCTGGTCTCTTATGCCCACATTATCCACACTATCCTCAGGGTCTCCTCTGCTGAGGGGAAACACAAACTCTTCTCTACCTGTGGCTCTCACCTGTCAGTGGTCATTCTCTTCTATGGGACACTCTTTCTAGTGTATTTCCAGCCCTCATCCTCCTACTCAGCAGACACTGGAAAGGTGGCGTCTGTGATATACACAATGGTGACTCCCATGCTGAACCCCTTTATCTATAGCCTGAGGAACAGGGACATGAAGGGGGCTTTGTGGAGACTCTTGTGCTGGGGAAGATGTTCCACCCCATAAAAATCCTTCCCCAGAGTAGAAGCTCAGACTTTTCAGCAGGCCTTCTTCGCTGGACTTGACCATTACAAATTTGAAAGACTCGTATTCAAAACAAAATGGATGCTGAGTTTTACAAGCAGATGCAAGGAACTGAAGATTCTGACTTTGCAGGACTGCAATTGGACCAACAAGCTAAAGGCACAGCTGCAGCCTGGAGAGAATGAGTGATCAGCAGTCCCTAAGGGGTGACTTCTTGAGTGGGTATATGTGTCCAAGCAGATTCTACCCACAGTTGGAAAAAACAAAAATGCCAGCAAACCCTTAGCTTCTAGCAGGAAACTCAATAGGAGCATCACATAGGACTGCAAATTCTTCCCCGCCACAAGAAATGAAGTCAAAGACGAGGCAGGTCAGGACCTCAGTCAAGTCACTGGGCTTCAGGGACCAATTCTGACCTTGCCTTGGAAGAAACTCACTCATTGGTTTTAATGTGGAGAAAATGATATCAGGTACGTAGAAACTATGTGTGCCCTGAAAGGGCAAGAAAATTCTAAAAAAGGATGCTGGGCACAAAAAGATTAAGAAATTTATCTATGGTCACACCTCTGGGATTGGATCTCTGCTTCTGACAGGTGATTTCATTTATTTGTTAGCTATGACCAGCCTTTTTCTTTACTTTATAAACTCTGTTTTTCTTTTTCTCCAACTGAGAAATTATTGGTGTCATTACAGTGAATGTTTTAATTATAATGAAAAAATGTAAATCCCTTCTTTTAAAAGAAAAACACTGTAAATACTTTACACAAACTCTTATGGCCATTTCTCTATATGTTTATCTGATATTGTGAAAATGCTGATTTTTTCACATGATCTTATAAGATTAATGTTTCCACATTATTATTATTGAATCTTAATAAACATTTCATAATTAATATTATAGCAGAAGCAAGTGCCATATTGATATATAATCTTCCATTTTGAGTTATTAACTTTTTCTAATTATTCTTACTATTACAAATAATAACACAATGGAAATCATTGTAAATAAACCATCCATGTAGACTTCCCCTGGTGCTTACAATAAATTTTCAGACATGAAGTTGCTGGGTGAAACATTTTTCTGGCTCATGATACATGTTTCCAAGAGTTTATGACCTGTTAATGATTTACATTCCAGTTGACATTCTGTGAAGGTCCTCCTTTCTCTGCATCCTACCAGTACTTTCTGTTTTAATTGTTGAATGAATTGCTGCAAATATAACAAGCCAAAAAAGTAACCTCTATTTTTGTTTAATTTTTTTATTTATTGATTGATTGTTGTGTATAAATAAATTTTATTCTTCTGTTAATTATTTCTTCATGTCATTTGATTTTGAAGGCTTGTCCAAGTCTTCTCTGTATTAAAATTATACTTTCTTACATATGGTGCAAACTTTGTCTAATCACCCTTCATCCCTCAGTTTCTTTTTGATTTTTTGGCATACATAAGTTTTCCATTTCAATAGATTTTACCAATTTTTAAAATCTCCTTGTGATTCTTCTGCCAGGTTATCATTAGAAAATCCTTCTCTATGCAGAATTCATATGAATTGTTTTTATCCTTTCAGTGTGATGTTATTTTTAATGTTTATTGAGATACCATTCATATACCATGAAATTTGTCCTTTTTGCTGTTATTTTTTTAATTTGACCTTTGAAAGTATACAATGCAGTGGTTTGTAGTATGCAATGTGTTACTTTTTTACTGAAATAATATGTGACTTTTAGAATAATATCAAATATCAAAATGACTCTCTCCCTCACATCTCTTATTTTCTAAAAGAGTTTCCTGCCCATATCAAGTCACATAGTTATTTAAAAATGGGATGCTGACTGCATCTGAACTCTTATTCACTCATATATACCATACACAAATCTCTTCAGATTCTCTTATTTGAATGCTACTTTTCCTTCTATGGCACCTTCCCCTACTTAAGGCCCACCCTGTTTAAGTCCCGCATCATCTGCAAAAAAAGTACCTTCTCACACCTGTCTACTGTAACCACCTGGATATGATCATATGATCTGTTTTTCATGTGAGTTCCTCTATCCCTTTTATCTAGCCTTCCTATTTCTGCCCTAATAAGATCAAGAATAACATAAAGATGACCACTCCCATATAATATATATATATATATATATATCAATAAAAAATAGTGAAATCTTGTCATTTGCAATAACATTAATGGACATTGAGGGTATTAGGCTAAGAGAATCAAGTCAGAGAAAGATAAATACTGTATGATTTCACTTATATGTGGAATCAAAAAAATGAATAAGAAAAACAAAAACTGACCCATAGATATAAACAAGCTGGTAGTTGCCAAAGGGGAGGCAAGTGGAGTGAAAAAAAATTTTTTTAATTGAAAAAATAATAAAATAGAATACTACATTTAAAAGGAACTCAGTTATTTTAAAAGATAAAAAGAAAATAAAGATGTCCACTCTTGCCACTTTTATTCAACATTGCACTAGAGGTTCCAGCCAGAGCAGTTAAATAAGAAAAACAAGTAAAAGGCATCCAAATTGTAAAGAAAGAAGTAAAACTATCTCTATTTGCAGATGTCAGGTGTTATATATTTAAAGATTTCTAATAAACACCAGAAAGACCCTATTAGAACTAATAAACAATTTAGATTTAATGCAATCCCCATCAGAAACTTTTTTGAAAATGACAGAATGATCCTAAAATTCTATGTGAATGCAACACACCCAGAATAGCCAAAACATTCCTAAAAATAAATAGCAAAATTAGAAGACTCGCATTTTCTGATTTCAAAACTTACTGCAAATTTGTAATAATTAAGACAATGCTATACTGGCAAAAGGCTAGACATAGAGATCAAAGACATAGAATGAAGAGTCTACAAATACACCTTCACAATTATGGTCATTTTATTTTCAACAAGGCTGCCAGGACAACTCAGTGAACAAAGAGCAGTGTTGTCAACAAATGATGCTGGGCGGTAACCTGTTTGGATCAGTGGATAGAGAGTGGGCCTGGGGACTGAAAGGTCCCGTGTTTGATTCTGGTCAAGGGCATGTACCTTGGTTGCAGGCACATCCCCAGTAGGGGGTGTGCAGGAGGCAGCTGATCAATGTTTCTCTCTCTTCGATGTTTCTAACTCTCTATCCCTCTCCCTTTCTCTCTGTAAAAAATCAGTAAAAATATATTAAAAGGAAAAAACAAACACAAAAAAAATGGTGCTGGGATCACTCTCTATCCAAAGGCAAATACAATGCAGTTGGACCATTACCTCACACCACATACAAAAATTAACTCTAAATGGATCATAGACTTCATGTAAGAACTAAAACTACGCAACTTTAGAAGAAAGCATGGGAGTAAGTTTCTGTGATCTATATTACACAATGGCTTCTTAGGTATGACACCAAAAGCACAAGCATTAATAGAAAAAGTGGATAAATGGGACTTCATCAAAATCAATAGGGTATATCCTTCTAAGATATCATTGAAAGAATAACTATCAACCCAATTCAAGGCATAAAATATATGCAAATCATATATCTGAGAAGATATTTGTGTTAAGAATATATAAAGAACTTTTACAACTCAATAAAAAGAAAACAAATAGCCCTTACTGGTCTAGCTCAGTGGATAGAGCGACGGCCTGCGGACTCAAGGGTTCCAGGTTGGACTCCAGTCAAGGGCATGTACCTTGGTTGCAGGCACATCCCCAGTGGGGGATATGCAGGAGGCAGCTTATCAATGCTTCTCTCTCATCGATGTTCCTAACTCTCTATCCCTCTTCCTTCCTCTCTGTAAAAAATCAATAAAAATGTATTTTTAAAAAAAAGAAAACAAATAATCTAATTATAAAATGGACAAAAGAAAAAACATTTGTATGACATTTGCCAGTGCCTAGGAAATGGATGTCAAGCATAAATCTATTAAATAGATACCATGGATTACATGGTTCTTATTTTATAACATTAAAATAAATAAATAGGAACAAAGGATTTGAATAGACATTTATCCAAATTAAAAATACAATTGGCCATTTAGCACATCAAAATGTTCAACATCCTTAGTCATTAGGAACATGCATATCAAAACCACAGGGAGATACCACTTCACTTTCACTAGCATGGTTACAACAAAACAGCAAACAATATCAAAATGTTGGCAAGAAATGAGAGAAAGGTGAATCCTTGCTATGTTGGTGAGATTGTAAAATAAAAACAGCCACTTTGGAAAACACTTTGGCAGTTTCCCAAAAAGTTAAACACAGAGTTACCATATGATCCAACAGTTCCATTCATAGGCATATAAACAAGAAACACAGGTCCACACAAAAGCCTGGATGTGAATGCTCACAGTAGCATTATTTGTAATAACCAAAGAACATAAAATAACAATAACCAAAGAAACAACCCAAAACACACACAACCATTGAAATTTTCTGTTGGCTATAGTATCAGTTCAGGTCCTACATTAAACAAAAGCCAAAACATAACTAGTTATAGGAAAGATATGTTGGTGGAAAGGCTCATGAAAGGTAAAGGGGGCTCGGGTGGCTCAGGTGATTGGAGCACTGTCCTGTACACCAAAAAGTTGCAGGTTCCATCCTGGGTGGGGGTGTGCACCAGAGCTAACCAATCAATATTTCTCTCTCTTTCCTTCCCCTCTTTATCTCTCAAATCAATAAAAACATATCTTGGGGTGAGAATTAAATAAAGGGAGCCTGACCACGCTGGCTCAGTGGTTGAGCATCAACCTATGAACCAGGAGGTCACAGTTCAATTCCTGGTCCCCGCACAGGCCCAGGTTTTGAGCTGGATCCCCAGTGTGGGGCATGCAGGAGACAGCCAGTCAATGATTCTCTCTCATCATCGATGTTTCTGCCTCCCTCTCCCTTCCTTTCTGGGCAATGGGAGGCTCTGCACCCACCCCGGGCCTTGGACTGGAAGTTCTCCCAGAGGTTCCCATTGCAGGAGCCATTCCTCTCTGAAATGAATACAAATATTTTTTTTTTTAAGGGGAGGGCGGGGAATAGGAAAGTCACTCCCACAGAAAGCCATCCACTTCCATAAAACTGCCACAGAGGAGAGGAGCAGAAAACCCACCTGTTGGTTCACAGACGGATTCCAGAACGTGGAGCACAGGGACAGGTGACCTGGCCACAGGGCCCCGGTAGGTGGCAAGTGTAACAAGGAAGGCACTTACCTCCCAGCCCGGTTCTGCCGCCAGAGCCTTCAAGTTTAGCAGAGGTTTTGAAGGGTCCGTCATGTCATCTTCCAGGTGGTCTCAACACCACTGTGCTCTCTCCCGGCTGCGTCTTTGAAAATGGCTCCAGCAGTGGAAATGGCAGGGAGACATGACGTCCCAGGGCAGGGGCGGGTATGGAGCTGCCCATTGCCCCAGGCAGCTCCCAGGTCAGCCTGGGGTCATGCTCACCCAGGGACCTATCTCACTATCTAATGTGCCCACCACACATGCTCTTCCGTGATGTGCCCTGGGCGGAAGGCAAGGGGTGCCCCAATGAAGAGGGCTCATTTGGCGGCTGACTGCACTGGAGGGAGATGCAACAGTAATAATGTAGGCACATGCCAGAGAAAACACAGATTAAGATAATAATTCCCGAAATAAGTAACATTTTTTTTTCCACCAAGCACTACTGGGTCTGATCACTGATTTATGAAGTCCCCCGGATCACTCAGGGTTTTCACCTGTGCCCCCACGTGATCTGCTAAGGAAGGTGCATTCGCAGAGTCATCAGGTCAGAACTCACAGCACCCTGCTGGGATCCTGGCAGAGATGCCTCTATTTGGAGGAAGCTTCTCTCATTTGAGGCACCTGTGGAGACAGGCTTTGCTGGCTATCAGGTAAGGCTTGGTGAGGGTTTTACTAAGGGCTTCTATGTGTGCTACAATGCCCCCCAGGCCCACAGAGAGAACAAAGCCGGCAGCCAGATGACTCTAAGTGGAAAACAGAATGTGTCCATCTGACCTTAAGGAGAGGGAGGTTGGCAATCTGTTACCATGGAGT
This sequence comes from Murina feae, assembly GCA_004026665.1. NCBI lineage: Eukaryota > Metazoa > Chordata > Mammalia > Chiroptera > Vespertilionidae > Murina > Murina feae. The sequence goes on along the minus strand of PVJC01003828.1, from coordinate 47,935 downwards.
AAGTGGCTTCTCCCCTGTATCCAGGGGGAAACCGGGGTACAGTGGCCCAACCACTTGGGTGGAAGCCATAACCAAAGGTTGGATCACCTTTGCAGCTCCCCAGTATATACCTGGGCAACACGACCAGTCAGTGCCAGAATACTCTCTGAACTTTAATGTGAGAGAATGGCTATACAGTTCTGATAATATCCAACTCATATCCCTGGTACAATTGGGTTGGTTTTGAGAAGAGTGATTTTTTTTTCTTTTTTGAACATATGGGTACCCAGGTGCTCAAATGTCCATAACTCAGGGTGACCCACATGAACCCATCTCAAATCTGAAAATAGCCACCCATGGCTGCGATGGTAGTTTTTTTTTAAAAATATATTTCTTCATTGATTTCAGAGAAGAAGGTAGAGGAAGAGAGAGATAGAAACATCAATGATGAGAGAATCATTGATCAGCTGCCTCCTACATGCCCCCCACTGGGGATCGAGCCCACAACTCAGGCATGTGCCCTTGACCTGAATCAATCCTGGGACCCTTCAGTCCATAGGCCAATGATCTAGCCACTGAGCAACACCAGCTAGGATTACCCTGCGTTTTATTTAGCTAATTCTGCCTCTTTCTCCCTATAAAAATCGTGGGTGGAAAAAGAGAACATGGCTATTTAGTTCATCATTAAGATCTTAAATTTAAGCCCAGAATATGGTAGAGTGCAATAAACATTAGTTATGTCAACTAATGAAAGCTTTGCTAACATGAAAGCTTAGCTATAAGATACGCATGGAAATGAAGGGATTTCAGGTTGCAACTTCCCACTCCATAACTGTCTACTACCTAGAGGCTAAGCCACACAGCCCTAACCTCAGGCTCAGCTCCATTCCCATCTTTTGGGGAGTGGTTCTCAGTCCTAGATGGACATCTTAAGGGGTTCTCAGTCCTTGGACCTTTTATTTTTTTTTTAATTTTGTTTTATTGGAGAAAAAAGATGGCTGCCAACGGGAAGGCAGAATGAAAGACAGTGTGAGAGTGAGAGAATGAACGGAGAGGGTGTGGACATACCGAGCGTGTAAATTTGTGGGTGTGTGACAGCTATCCTCCAGAGGACTGTTGGAGACCCCCGGACAGGGCTCCCTTAACCAGGCATTGCCTCCACTGCTGCTGAAATCTCTCCCTGAGCTGCCAACTCTACTGCGGAGTCTGGGCCATCTAGGGTGACTTTTATCAGAAACATCCAGGGATACTGCAAACAGGACACCCAGGGACCAGCCAGGAACCCAGAAACACCAGAGTTCAAACCAAGAATATGTGGACCCAGACGAGCCCTGCTCCTTCTCACTGAAAGGTCAGATTTCGCTAAATAAAGGTATAGTTTGTATTCCAAGTGGGGGAGAGGGACTCCCGTGGGGGAAATTTGTGCTCCGCAAAGTCCACAGCCCTGGGGCCAGTGTGACCCAAGTGTGGGAAGGGGTCCCACAGGCTGCTGGCAGAAGGGAACTCTAAGATAACAGCCCATAGCTGATCTGGGCACAAGAAAGGCATTTCAGATTTAGGATGGAGAAGAGACATTGGGAGAGTGGCGCGCAGAGCTGGATGGTGGAGGTTGCGAGCCTGCATACATCCTCGGAGGGGCTCCTTTTTTCCTCTCATTAAGTCTATGCTTTTGATTGTTAAATCCAATACATAGGAGCGTCCAATTGGGGTCGCTCATGGAGACTGCAGGAGAAAGCTATTTTTGTGGATCTTGGGAAGCAGAGCAGGGAGTGATGGATTCGGAAACCAGCTCTGGGGCAGTCCATTCCCCCAAACCAGTATTGAGAACAATAGGGAAAACAAAACCTAAATACTGGCTAGAGAGGACTTATAGCCGAGGAGGTCACTCCAAAAACACTGCCACACAGAGGCTGATCCACAAACTGACTCTCCTGTAAACACAACTAAAAGCAGTCTCAGAAACAAAGAAATACTGCCGGCTTTAAAATCAGGACTGTGGTTTACAACACAGAGGGGCAGTGAATCACAGGAAACCTCAATAGTCTCCTGAATACCTGACAGGACAAAGGCATACCAATAAGAAGAGCAGAAGAAGTGAATGACCCTCACTACTGCACATTTTTTTTCTTTTTTCTTTTTTTTTCCTTTTTAATAAATAAGTTTTTTCTTTTTTCCTCACTTGATTTTACCTTTTTAATTATTGCATTTTTATTTTTAATCAACATTATTACTACTACTATTTTTTTCTTTTTCTAAGTCATTTATTTTCTCTTTATTTTATTTTATTTTTTTCCAGTTTGTGCTGATTACCAGCTTTTTTTTATTGCTTAAAGTATTACAACAAATGATAGATAGATATCCATTTTTCCCCTTGCCCTTCCCTCCCCTCCTCCCTAACCCCCAGTTTCTTGTGTCCATTGATTATGCTCCTATGCATGCATGCAAGTCTTTCAGTTGATCTCTTAATTCCCCTCTTTATTTCATTTTGAGATTAGTGTTCTTCATTCTATTTTCAGTTTTCCTATAGCATCATTTTACTCTATCTCAACTTTACCTTTATGCCAACACTCTTTCCTCACTTTTCCCCTGTGGTTGTCCTGTTTCTCTTACCCTACTCATACTTTAGATTTTCCCTAATCCCTCTTTTAACCCCCTGTTACAATTTCACCCTACTTATATATCTAATTTCCAATCCCTATAGATACCGCACTCTTCTCTTTCTTCACTATCCAAATTTTCTTTTTCTCTCTGTTGTTTTGCTGTTGTTTGCTTAATTGTTGATTATACTGGGGTTTTTAAGCTTGTTGGTGAGATTGTTTAGCTTTTTCTTCTTGTTTTTTGTTTGTTGTTGTTGTTGTTGTTTTGGTTATTTTTTTTATTCTGTTTCTCCTCACCTCAATCGATATTAGTTGTTAATTGTAGTTTGCATTCATCTTTAGGTTTATGTTGCTGGCATTTGTTGGGATTCATGGCTGTTCTATTGGAGTTTTCTCCCCATACAGTTTCTTCCCCTCTTCTACTCCATTCTCTTCTTATCGCTCTTACTTTCTTCTTCTTCTTCTTCTTCTTCTTCTTCTTCTTCTTCTTCTTCTTCTTCTTCTTCTTCGTCTTCTTCTTCTCTTCTTCTTCTTCTTCTTCTTCTTCTTCTTCTTCTTCTTCTTCATTTCCTCCCTTTTCCCAACTTTGTTTTGGCACTCCCTTTTTCCTTTCTTTATTTTTCTTCTTTCTTTTTTATCTCCTAATTCTCTTTTCTATGGTGGTAACCTTTAGTGGGGTTATAAGTATCGTGAATACATTTGTGTTCAGTACCTTGTGCATGGTGCCTTGCTGTGTTGTTTTTTGTGCCTTTAAATCAACACAGGAGAGAAAGAACTATGTAACCAGATACCCAGAGAAGAGAGATCACTGGGAGACAAAGAAACAGCTCACTTATGAAAGAAAAACAGGCATCACCAGAAAGGGAAATAAATGAAATGGAGGCAAGCAACTTGTCGAAGAAAGAATTCAGAGAAATGGTCATAAGGTAGATGAAAAGAATGGAAGACAAATTCAACAATATGTGTAAGAACCAAGAGGAAATGAAGAAGAACCAAGAAGTAATGAAAAACAACATCACTGCTATAAAGAACTCAATAGAGAGCATCAACAGTAGACTAGAAGAAGCAGAGGACCACATAAGTGAGCTAGAAGACAAGGTAGAAAAAAATACCCAAACAGAGCAGTGTCTAGAGAAAAGAATTAAAAAGGAGGAGGAGAGCCTAAGAGAACTTTGGGACAACACAAAATGAAACAACATACGCATAATACGGGTACCAGAAGGAAAGGAAACTGAGCAAGGAATAAAAAACTTGTTTGAAGAAATAATGGCAGAAAACTTTCCTGATATAGGGAAGAAAAAACCCACACAAATCCAAGAAGCTCACGAGATCCAAACAAAATGAATCCCAAAAGACCAACACCAAGGCACATTATAATTAAACTGGCAAACACCAATGACAAAGAAAGAATTTTAAAAGCGGCCAGAGAGAGACAGAAAGTTACCTACAAAGGAACCCCCATCAGATTAGCGACTGATTTCTCAACAGAAACACATCAGGCAAGAAGGGAATGGAATGGAATATACAAAGTCATACAAAGGAAGGGTCTGAATCCAAGAATACTGTACCCAGCAAAGCTATCAATCAAAATTAAGGGTGAAATCAGGAGCTTCACAGACAAAAAAGGACTGAGGGAGTTTGTTACTAGCAAACCAGCAATGCAAGAAATGTTAAAGGGTCTACTGTAAAAAGAAAAAAAATAGAATATGAAGAAGGAACACACATGTAAAGAATAAAAATGGTGAGAACCAAGATGGCAGCATGAGGTATATACCTAAATGCGCAGCCTCCACAACTACATTTTTAAAATACAACTATACAGATAAACAACCATCCTCCAGAACCAAGGGAGGGGAAGCTTTACAACTAGAAGGCAAGAAAAGGAGTGCTTTGAGACTGAGTAGAAGCTCCCAGCGCCAAAAATGAGAGGTACAAATGCACAGAACTGAGGTGGCGCGGCGGCGTGGCGGCACAGGTGAAAGGGAGTGGCGGCTGCGCTCGGTCCATAGCTTGGAAGGAGATTATAAACTCCAGGGTCGCACTGAATGCAACGCAGGCTGTAGGGCAATGGGGCAGAAGACCAGTGGCGTTCTAGCAGTGCTATTCACAGCGATCATTGACCCGGAGATTCGGGGACTGAGAGGTGCGTGCAGACCCCAGGACTTGGAGACGCCAAACCTGGAGAAACTGTGGCAGCCATTGTGAGTTGCTCCACCCCGGTGACTCTGAGACCCCGCCCCACCCCACCTACAACCCCGCCCAAGCTGTGTGCCTGCCTGCCTTCAGCATAGCCTAAGGGTCTGTAGCTGGGACAGAACTCCAAAAGATCAAAACCCCAAACAACAAGGAGAAAAGCCTTCAGATCATTTGCTCCCAGTGATACGTCCCAGGGATAACTACAAGATTGTGCACCTAGCCCTCAAAAGCGTACAACAAGAGTGTCTACCCCAGGTGATTGGGGAGGCTGAATCACTGGGCCCTATACACAGAAAGCCAAAATTCGGAGACTAAGAAGCAGATCACAAATGACAGAAATGGAGGAACACAAACGACTGGATATAGAGTTCAAAACCACGGTTATTAGGTTTTTCAAGAATTTTCTAGAAACTGCTGATAACTTCAAAAAAGACGAGCTAGAAATTAAGCATACACTGACTGAAATAAAGAATATTATAAAGAGATCCAACAGCAGATGAGAGGATCGCAAGAATCAACTTAAAGATATGAAATATGAAGAAGCAAAACCCACCCAGCCAGAAAAGCCAAAAGAAAAAGGAAAAGAAAAGAAAAAAAGAATCAAAAAGTATGAAGATAGTGTAAGAAGTTTCTGAGACAACTTCAAGTGTACCAACATCAGAATTATAGGGGTCCCAGAAGAAGAGAAAGAGCAAGATATTGAAAACCTATTTGAAGAAATATTGACAGAAAACTTCCCCTACCTGGTGAAAGAAATAGACTTACAAGTCCAGGAAGTGCAGAGAACCCCAAACAAAAGGAATCGAAGGAGGACCACACTAAACCACATCATAATTAAAATGCCAAGGGCAAAAGACAAAGAGAGAATATTAAAAGCAGCAAGAGAGAAACAGTTAGTTGCCTACAAGGGGGCACCCATATGACTGTCAGCTGATTTCTCAACAGAAACCATGCAGGCCAGAAGGGAGTGGCAAGGAATATTCAAAGTGATGAATAGCAAGAACCTACAATCAAGATTACTCTACCCAGCAAAGCTATCATGTAAAATTAATGGTCAGATAGAGAGCTTCACAGACAAGAAAAAGCTAAAGGAGTACATCATCACCAAACCAGGATTACATGAAATGCTGAAGGCATTCTTTAAGAAGAGGAAGAAGAAAAAGGTAAAAATAAAAATTATGAACAACAAAGTGACAACAAATACGTATCTATCAACCAGTGTATATAACAATTAAGTCAATAGAAATATCTAATGAACAGAATAAATTGGTGAATAGAAGTAATGGCATAGGAAGGGAATTGACTGAAAATTCTCAGGGGGAAGGAGGTGTGAGAAGTATGGGAAAAAACTGGACAAAAATTTTACATCTATGGATGAAGACAGTGGTGGGGTAAGAGCACAGGTGGAGGAACCAGGTAGAGGGGAGTCATGTGGCTTAAAAAAAAAGGAACATCCGTAATCTGAACAATAAAGATTTAATTAAAAAAAACACCTCAAAACAAAGTTTTAAGCTGTGGTATATTATGAACTGTGATGTGAGTTCAAGATTCTGAAACAACTCGCCATGTATCCAAAGATCCAGCAAATAAGTAAACACTGAGGAAAAGATAGTGACTCTCACTCTCAGGGAAAGGAGCTCTGGGCATAGAAAAGGAGAGGCTGGGAAGGTCTCTGTGCTGTCAAACTAGAATGGGAGATATCAATTCAAACTCATGGGCTTTAGAATGTATAAACATGTTGGAATTTATTTTTTTTATTTATTATCTGTATATCTGCATTTATGTTGCCCCATCCCATTATTTTTGTCCCACTCCTGATCCACCTCCTGTGGGTAAACTTCCCCTTCAGTTTCTTAGTTTCTAGTTTTTACTCCTTTTGTTTCTGTTATAGGTATTTCCCAGTTGGCTTCTCTGAGATCATATAGAATCCTCACAACCAATAAAAACACCTAAAGCTACAAAATAAATAATAGTCATGGATTATAACTCAAGATTATAAGTAAGCATCCATGAGACCACGATGATATGAATGAATGAATGAATGAATGAATGAATGAATAAATAAAGGAAATAGGGTAAGTCCCTTCTTATAGGAGAATACTAGTACACCTAATAATCTATCATCTGTTGTAATACTTATCTATCACTTGTTGTAATACTTTAAGCAATGAAATAAAAAAAATAAAAAAATAAAAATAAAATAAAATTAAAAAAAAAATAGAATTAGAAGAATCACCATTGGGCCATCACATTTGCAATAATTTTGTCATATAAGAATCACCAATAAATTTTTACAGAGAACTCCTTATGACCTCAGCATACTTTTTTAGATGAGCCATATCTCTACCCTTTCATATTCCAGGGAATATGTTTGTTCTCTTTTTCAACATACAGAACTATAGGAATTTTGGAACAAAGATTATGTGGACCATACTATATCAAATCTGTTCAATTCAGTTATTTCTAATTATTTGCTGGTAAATAACAGATTTTCTTCTTTTTTCAATTATATTTACTTTCAATATTATTTTGTATTGGTTTGAGGGGTACAGCATAGTTATTAGACTGGAAATATCGAGAAAACTATGTATAATATATGATTAGCTAAACATTATGATAGGTTTTTTCTATTTTTTCGTTTTTTTTACTTCAAATAATATTTCCCAATTATAGTTAACATACAATATTATACTAGTTTTAGGTGTACAACCCAGTATACCTAAAAGACATTATATAACATATATAATTGGACCTTATATAACATATTAATGACCATCCAAATAAATCTCATAACTCATCTGATATCATACATAGGTTTTTCTTTATGAGGACCAGAATCTGACTTGGAGAACATAGACTCCATAGCAGGTTAGGGTAGGGGGAGATGGAGCCCTCCCATTCCCACAGCAAGGAAGGGGGTATCAAGAGCAGTGCTCTCAGGATTCCCATGCCTGGTCACGCTGAAACAAAGGTGACCATCACACAGCTGGGACTCAGGAACCCTGGGCCCAAAGGGGGCAGCTGGAAGTTGGACATTTGCCCCATCTTCTCTCTAACTAGGAGGTCTGGGATTGGGTCCCCGGAGACACTGCCTGTGAAAAGTCCGCAGCTCTTCCTGGCTCCAGTGCCTGTGCACTGGTTTCTCCAGCCCAGGTCTTCAGTCCTGTGCTGCAGTTGCAGGGAAGGAAGAAAACTGCATCTTGTGGGGAAGTGGGAAAGAAAAACTAAAGAGAAGAGCAGACCCAACATCTGGTGATGGTGATGGGATCTGAGGATGGTCTGAGGATGGTCAGAATTTCCAGGTAAGACCTGAGGAAAGTAGACATGGGAGATACTGGTCTCTATACTGGTTTCTCTCTCTCTCTCTCTCTCTCTCTCTCTCTCTCTCTCTCTCTCTCTCTCTCTCACACACACACACACACACACACACATTTCCTACCTGATTTCTCCCTTCTTTCCTGCCCCTTTCTCTCTCTCAGCCAGACATAACCTGGCTCTCTGAATCACCATGAAGAGGGTCTTGATTTAATATTCATGAACTCCCAAAAATTCCAGCCTGAAGTCAATGCTGATCAGTCATCCCCAAGGACTTTCTCTGGCCAAAGCATTAGAACCATACAACAACAGTGCTCAGGATGCCTGTGCTATGCATGGACAACACTCTCAGCCCATTTGATCAAGAGTGGCTTTCAGAGTCATTCTATGCCACCAGCCAAGGAGAGTAACAATCTCCACAAAAATCCATCGTTCAGAAAGCCCTGTCCCATGTTTTTAACTTGAGTCTAAGAATTATTTCAGGTAGATTTTTTTAAGCTCATTTTACAATTGAGATTCTGAGAAGTTAAATGATTTGATCAAGATAACCCAGCTAGGACTCCAACCTAGGTCTGCACATATCAAAGTGAATACGTTATCTTGGTACCACCAGGTCAGAGCCTTTGCCAACCAAGGGTCATGATGATGATATTGATGACAATGGCACTTACAATTCTATATATGAAACTTAACACTTTTCGAAGCCCAACTTCCCACAGATGGTGACCAAGAGTCCAGTTTACCCAGGGCTGACCAAGAGTCGAGTTTTAAAAGTAAGAAAGTCCTAGGCAAGCACAGAGGATTATTTGGTCACTCTAGAAAGCACCCTCCTTTTGTTAATGTCATCAAGAAAAGACAATAATAGCAGGGGGAAAAAAACTAGTGTCGCACCAGCACTTGATATAAGCTAGTTCAAGTTCTGTATGATCCTTATCTAATTTCATTCTTACAACAATGTTACAAGTTATTGTTCTTATACCCTTGGAGCAGATGCAGAAACTGAGGCCAGAAACACTGAGCAAATTTGTTCCATGTTTCAGCACACAAGAGGGCTGGTGGGAAAATGAGAATTTGTCAGACCCAGAGGGAGTGTGTTTTATCACTGCATCAAAGAGCATGACCATAGTATAGGCTGACAATGCCGTGTGTTCATCCTTCCACACCACCCAAATGCATAAGAGAAAATCTCCCACTTTGATTTTCTATCAGAGTCTGAAATAAACCTTTAATTCATTCTGGCATTTTGATGTTTTCATCAGTCCTATATTGTAGGTTTATGTCCACAACTTACAAATTAAGAAAATGAGGTAAGTGGAAGTTAATAATTGACCCAAACTATAAAAAGCAATGAAGGTTTAGAGCTGCTCTCTAACAACGTAGAATGCATCAGGAAGCCCAGGTTCCATTTTATCTACCTAGCAATATTAATAACTGTTTTCACAATTTATTGAAAGCCTGCTCTATGCTAGTGCTTTAAATATGTCATATCCTTGATTATCTACAAAGTAAGCACATAATTCACAGGTCAGGAAATTGAAGCACAGGTTAAAGGGATATATAGGTTGCTGAGGCTAACACAGCCAGCAAGGGTTCCCATCTATTCTACAGGACAAAGCCAACACTCCAAAGAACTGATGATGACGAAAAGAACTTGCATTTGCAAATGCCTTTGAGTTATAAGGCAATTTTATCCACATTAACTCATTTCATGGGTCTTCAAAAGAAAAAAAAAGGGAAGATACTCCCATCATACCCAGAATATCTGAGTCTCTGCTATGACTTATCTATGTAATTAGTTATTTCTTTTCTAACCTTACACATGAGACAGAGACACAGAGAGAGAGAAAGAGAAAGAGAGACAGAGACACAGAGAGACACTGGTGCTTTTCTAGTAAAAACATATACTCAAGATATCTTTTTATTAATCTTCACCCAAGGATATTTTCCAGTGATTTTTTTTTATGAAAGTAGAAAAGATAGAGAAAGATAGACAGAAATATCAATGTGAGAGAAAAAGATCGATTGGTTGTCTTCTGCATGAGCCTGACCAGGGCCCAGGTCTCAGAGGAACCTGCAACCGAGGTATGTGCCCTTGACCGCAATCAAACCCAGGACCCTTAGGTCTGCAGGCCGACACTCTATCCACTGAGCCAAACCAGCTAGGCCACATATCTTAGTATTCAGATTCCATAAGCCTATGAAATTGATAGCTTGCTTAGGTAAGCACAGAGGATTATTTGGTCACTCTAGAAAGCATCCTCCTTTTGTTAACACCATCAAGACAATAATAGCAGGAAAAAAAACTAGTATCAGACCAGCATTTGATATAAGCTAGTTCAAGTTCTGTATGATCCTTATCTAATTTAATTCTCACAACAATGTTAAGAGTTAGGTATTGTTCTTATACCCTTCTGTTATATTTGAAAAGGGGCAGGTGGGGAAGACTAAAACTTAGGAAGTTTCTTCCCATCTAGTCTCCAGTTGGACCTCATCCAGGTGGTCTACAGGACAACATACTAGAGAGCTAAAATGTGAAGGTCACACTCAACAAGATCTCCCATTATCATTGTCCATAGACCTCACCTCTGTTCATGTTTACATGCCTGCTGCCAAGAGACAGTGAATCTCTGTGGCCTCTGAAAAGAATGCAGAAAACAGATGAAAGACTTTGAATGATGTAACTTTTTGGAGTCTATGTATATTTATGCAGGAGTTCCCTCCAAATGTTTTACTTTAAATGGAGATTAGAAACCAAACCAGTGTCTCTGACTTCCTGCTCCTGGGCTTCTCTGAACACCCAGAGCAGCGGCCCCTCCTGTTCGGGCTCTTCCTGGGCATATACCTGATCACCCTGGTGGGAAATCTGCTCATAATCCTGGCCATTGCTTCTGATCAGCACCTCCACAACCCCATGTACTTCTTCCTGGCCAACCTGTCCTTCATCGACACCTGCTACTCCTGTTCCATTGTCCCCAAGGTGCTCATCAACATACAGACCCAGCACCACACCATCTCCCACGCTGGGTGCCTCATGCAGATGTATTTCTTCATGGCATTTGCCCTGCTTGACGACTTCCTGCTGGCTGTGATGGCATATGACCGCTATGTGGCCATCTGTCTTCCTCTACACTACACCATGATCCTGTGTCCACAACGCTGCCTGGGGCTGGTCGCTATATCCTGGCTCTGCTCCCACGTCCTGGCCTTCTCACTCACTCTCCTAATGTCTCAGTTCTCTTTCTGTGCCTCCCATTCCATCCCACACTTCTTCTGTGATCTTCTCCCACTCCTCAAACTGGCCTGTTCAGACACCCATATCTTTCAGGTCATGATGTTCACTGAAGCAGCCCTTTCGGGTGTGGTCCCTCTCACATGTGTCCTGGTCTCTTATGCCCACATCATCCACACTATCCTCAGGGTCTCCTCTGCTGAGGGGAAACACAAACTCTTCTCTACCTGTGGCTCTCACCTGTCAGTGGTCATTCTCTTCTATGGGACAGTCTTTCTAGTGTATTTCCAACCCTCATCCTCCTACTCAGCAGGCACTGGAAAGGTGGCGTCTGTGATATACACAATGGTGACTCCCATGCTGAACCCCTTTATCTATAGCCTGAGGAACAGGGACATGAAGGGAGCTTTGAGGAGACTCTTGTGCTGGGGAAGATTTCCATCCCATAAAAATCCTTCCCCAGAGTAGAAGCTCAGACTTTTCAGCAGGCCTTCTTCGCTGGACTTAACCATTACAAATTTGAAAGACTCGCATTCAAAACAAGATGGATGCTGAGTTTTACAAGCAGATGCAAGGAACTGAAGATTCTGACTTTGCAGGACTGCAATTGGGCCAACAAGCTAAAGGCACAGCAGCAGCCTGGAGAGAATGAGTGATCAGCAGTCCCTAAGGGGTGACTTCATGTGTGGGTATATGTGTCCAAACAGATTCTATCCAGAGTTGGAAAAAACAAAAATGCCAGCAAACCCTTAGCTTCTAGGAGGAAACTCAATAGGAGCATCATGTAGGCCTGCAAATTCTTCCCCGACACAAGAAATAAGTCAAGACGAGGCAGGTCAGGACCTCAGTCAAGTCACTGGGCTTCGGGGACCAATTCTCACCTTGCCTTTGAAGAAACTCACTCATTGGTTTTAATGTGGAGACTATGATACCAAGTATGCAGAAACTATGTGTGGCCTGAAAGGGCAAGAAAATTCTAGAAAAGGATGCTAGGCACAAAAATGATTAAGAAATTTATCTATGGTCACACCTCTGGGATTGGATCTCTGCTTCTGAGAGGTGATTTCGCTTATTTGTTAGCTATGACCTTTTCTTTACTTTTTTCAAATTTTATTAATTTTTTACATAGGGGAAGGGAGAGGGATAGAGAGTTACAAATATCAAGGAGAGAGAAACATTGATCAGCAGCCTCCTGCACAACTCTCACTGGGGATGTGCCCACAACCAAGGTACATGCCCTTGACCGGAATCAAACTCGGGAGCTTTCAGGCTGCAGGCAGATGCTCTATCCACCGAGCAAAACCAGTTAGGGCTTCTTTGCTTTTTAAACACTGTTGTTGTTTTTCTCCAACTGAGAAATCATTTGTGTCATTACAGTGAATGTTTAAATTATAAAGACAAAATGTAAATCCCTTCTTTTAAAAGAAAAACACTGTAAATACTTTACACAAACTCCTATGGCCTTTTCTCTATATGTTTATCTGATATTGTGAAGATGCTGATTTTTTCACATGATCTTATAAGATTAATGATTCCACACTATTATTATTGAATCTTAATAAACATTTCATAATTAATATTATAGCAGAAGCAAGTAACATATTGATATATAATCTTCCATTTTGAGTTATTAACTTTTTCTAATTATTCTTACTATTATAAGTAATAACACAATGGAAATCATTGTAAATAAATCATCCATGTAGACTTCCCCAGGTGCTTATAATAAATTTGCTGTGTGAAACATTTTTCTGGCTCATGATACATGTTTCCAAGAGTTTATGAACTGTTGATAATTTACATTCCAGTTGACATTCTGTGGGAGTCCTCCTTTCTTTCTCTGCATCCTACCAGTACTTTCTTTTTTAATTGTTGAATGAATTACTGCAAATATAATGAGCCAAAAAAGTTACCTCTTTTTCTGTTTATTTTTTTACTTACTGATTGTTGTGTATAAATAAATTTTATTCTTCTGTTAATTATTTCTTCATGTCATTTAATTTTAAAGGCTTGTCCATGTCTTCTCTGTATTAAAATTACACTTTCTTACATATGGTGCAAACTTTGTCTAATCACCTTTCATCCCTCAGTTTCTTCTTGATTATTTGACATACGCAAGTTTTCAATTTAAATAGATTTAACCAATTTTTAAAATCTCCTTGTGATTCTTCTGCCAGGTTATCATTAGAAAATCCTTCTCTATGCAGAGTTCATATGAATTGTTTTTATCCTTTCAGTGTGATGTTATTTTTAATGTTTTATTGAGATATAATTCATATACCATAAAATTTGTCCTTTTTGTTGTTGTTGTTTTAATTTGTCCTTTGAAAGTATACAATGCAGTGGTTTTTAGTATGCAATGTGTTACTTTTTTACTGAAATAATATGTGACTTTTAGAATAATATTAAATATCAAAGTGACTCTCTCCCTCACATCTCTTAATTTCTACAAGAGTTTACTCCCCATTTCAAGTCACATAGTTATTTAAAAATTGGATGCTGACTGTGTCTGAACTCTTATCCACTCATATATACCATACAAAAATCTCTTCAGATTCTTTTATTTGAATGCTACTTTTCCTTCTATAGCACCTTCCCCTACTCAAGACCCACCCTCATCTGCAAATAAAGTACCTTCTCACACCAGTCCACTCTAACCACCTGGATATGATCATATGATCTGTTTTTCTTGTGAGCTCCTCTATACCTTTATCTAGACTTCCTCTTTCTGCTCTGATAAGATCAAGAATAACATAAAGATGACCACTCCTGTATAATATATATATATAAATATAAATATAAATATAAATATAAATATAAATATATATATATATTAGCAATAAAAAATACTGAAATCTTGTCAATAAAAAATAATGAAATCTGGATGGACATTGAGGGTATTACGCTAAGAGAATCAAGTCAGAGAAAGATAAATACTGTATGATTTCACTTATATGTGGAATCAAAAAAAAATGAATAAACAAAACAAAAACAGACCCATAGATATAAACAACAAGCTGGTAGTTGCCAAAGGGGAGGCAAGTGGAGTGGAAAAAAAATTTTTTTAATTAAAAAAATAAAATATATTACTACATTTAAAAGGAACTCAGTTATTTTAAAAGATAAAAAGAAAATAAAGATGTCCACTCTTGCCACTTTTATTCAACATCCCACTAGAGGTTCCAGCCAGAGCAGTTAAATAACAAAAAGAAGTAAAAGGCATCCAAATTGTAAAGAAAGAAGTAAAACTATCTCTATTTGCAGACGTCAGGTGTTATATACTTAAAGATTCCTAATAAACACCAGAAAGACCCTATTAGAACTAATAAACAATTTAGACTTAATGCAATTCCCATCAGAAACTTTTTTGAAAATGACAGAATGATCCTAAAATTCTATGTGAATTTAAAACATCCAGAATAGCCAAAACATTCTTAAAAATAAACAGCAAAATTAGAAGACTCGCATTTTCTGATTTCAAAACTTACTGCAAGTTTGTAATAATTAAGACAATGCTATACTGACAAAGGCTAGACATAGAGATCAAAGACATAGAATGAAGAGTCTACAAATACACCTTCACATTTATGGTCATTTTATTTTCAACAAGGCTGCCAGGACAACTCAGTGGACAAAGAGTAGTGTTGTCAACAAATGGTGCTGGGCCATAATCGGTTTGGCTCAGTGGATAGAGCGTCGGACTGCGGACTGAAAGGTCCCAGGTTCGATTCTGGTCAAGGGCATGTACCTTGGTTGCGGGCACATCTCCAGTGGGAGGTGTGCAGGAGGCAGATGGTCGATGTTTCTCTCTCATCAATATTTCTAACTCTCTATCCTTCTCCCTTCCTCTCTGTAAAAATTCAATAAAAATACATTTAAAAAAAAAAACAAATGATGCTAGGACAACTGGCTATCCAAAGGTAAACAGAATGCAGTTGGACCTTTACTTCATACCAAAAATTAACTCAAAAATTAAGTCTATGGATCATAGACTTCATGTAAGACTAAAACTACACAACTCTTAGAAGAAAGCATGGGAATAAATTTCTGTGACCTATGCTTCTTAGGTATGACACCAAAAGCACAAGCATTAATAGAAAAAGTGGATAAATGGGACTTCATCAAAATCAATAGGGTCCACTCTTCAAAGATATCATTGAAAGAATGAATATCAACCCAATACAAGGCATACAATATTTGCAAATCATATAACTGATAAGATATTTCTGTTAGGAATATATAAAGAACTTTTACAACTCAATAAAAAGAAAACAAATAATCTAATTTTAAAATGGACAAAAGAAAAAACATCTGTATGACACTTGCCAGTGCCTAGAAAATGGATATCAAGCATAAATCTATTAAATAGATACCATGGATTAAATGGTTCTGATTTTATAATATTAAAATAAACAAATATGGACAAACGATTTGAATAGACATTTATCCAAATTAAAAATACAAATAGCCATTTAGCACATCAAAATGTTCAGCATCCTTAGTCATTAGGAACATGCATATCAAAACCACAGTGAGATACCACTTCACTTTCACTAGGATGGTTATAACAAAACAGCAAACAATATCAAAATGTTGGCAAGAAATGAGAGAAAGGTGAACCCTTGCTATGTTGGTGAGACTATAAAATAAAAATAGCCACTTTGGAAAACACTTTGGCAGTTTCCCAAAAAGTTAAACATAGAGTTACCATATGATCCAACAGTTCCATTCATAGGCATATAAACAAGAAACACAGGTCCACACAAAAGCCTGGATGTGAATGCTCACAGTAGCATTATTTGTAATAACCAAAGAATATAAAATAACAATAACCAAAGAAACAACCCAAAACACACACAACCATTGAAGTTTTCTGTTGGCTATAGTATCAGTTCAGGTCCTCCATAAACAAAAGCCAAAACATAACTAGTTATAGGAAAGATATGTTGGTGGAAAGGCTCGTGAAAGGTAAAGGGAGCTCGGGTGGCTCAGGTGATTGGAGCACTGTCCTGTACAACAAAAGGTTGCAGGTTCCGTCCTGGGTGGGAGTGTGCACCAGAGCCAACCAATCAATATTTCTCTCTCTCTCCTTCCCCTCTCTATCTCTCAAATCAATAAAAACATATCTTGGGGTGAGAATTAAATAAGGGAGCCCAACCACGCTGGCTCAGTGGTTGAGCATCAACCTATGAACCAGGAGGTTACAGTTCAATCCTGGTCCCTGCACAGGCCCAGGTTGTGGGCTGGATTCCCAGTGTGGGGCACGCAGGAAGCAGCCAGTCAATGATTCTCTCTCATTATTGATATTTCTGTCTCCCTCTCCCTTCCTTTCTGGGCAATGGGAGACTCTGCACCCGCCCCAGGCCTTGGACTGGAAGCTCTCCCAGAGGTTTCCATTGCAGGAGCCATTCCTCTCTGAAATGAATACAAATATATATATATATATTTTTATTTTTTTTTTAAGGGGAGGGCGGGGAATAGGAAAGTCACTCCCACAGAAAACCATCCACTTCCATAAAACTGCCACAGAGGAGAGGAACAGAAAACCCACCTGTTGGCTCACAGACGGATTCCGGAACGCACAGCACAGGGACAGGTGACCTGGCCACAGGGCCCAGGTTGGTGGCAAGTGTAACAAGCAAGGCACTTACCTCTGAGCCCGGCTGCTGCCGCCAGAGCCTTTAACTTTAGCAGAGGTTTTGAGGGGTCCATCATGTGCATCTTCCAGGTGGTCTCAACACCACTGTGTTCTCTCCCGGCTGCGCCTTCAAAATGGCTCCCACAGTGGAAATGGCAGGGAGACATGACGTCCCAGGGCAGGGGCGGGTGCGGAGCTGCCCATTGCCCCAGGCAGCTCCCAGGTCAGCCTGGGGTCACCCCCACCCAGGGACCTCTCTCACTATCTCATTTGCCCCCCAACACACGCTCTTCCACAGTGTGCCCCAGGAGGAAGGCGAGTGGTGCCCCTAGCATGAAGGGGGCTCATTTGGCGGCTGACAGCACTGGAGGGGGTTGCAAAAGTAATAATGTATTCACGTGCAAGAGAAAACACAGATAAAGATAATAATTCCCGAAATAAGTGACACTTTTTTTCACCAAGCGTCCCTGGGTCTGATCACTGATTTATGAAGTCCTCCGGATCACTCAGGGTTTTCACCTGTGTCCCCACGTGATCTGCTAAGGAAGGTGCATTCACAGAGTCATCAGGTCTGAACTCACAGCCCCCTGCTGGGATCCTGGCAGAGATGCTTCTATTTGGAGGACGCTTCTCTCATTTGAGGCACCTGTGGAGACAGGCTTTGCTGGCTATCAGGTAAGGCTTGGTGGGGGTTTTACTAAGGGCTTCTATGTGTGCTACAATGCCCCCCAGGCCCATAGAGAGAACAAAGCCGGCAGCCAGATGACTCTAAGTGGAAAACAGAATGTGTCCATCTGACCTTAAGGAGAGGGAGGTTGGCAATCTGTTACCATGGAGTAAGTGGCTTCTCCCCTGTATCCAGGGGAAACCGGAGTACAGTGGCCCAACCACTTGGGAGGAAGCCATAACCAAAGGTTGGATCACCTTTGCAGCTCCCCAGTATATACCTGGGCAACACGACCAGTCAGAGCCAGAATAATCTCTGAACTTTAATGTGAGAGAATGGCTATAGAGTTCTGATAATATCCAACTCATATCCCTGGTACAATTGGGTTGGTTTTGATAGGAGTGATTTTTTTTCTTCTTTAAACATATGGGTACCCAGGTGCTCAAATGTCCATAACTCAGGGTGACCCACATGCACCCATCTCAAATCTGAAAATAGCCACCCATGGCTCAGATGGTAGCATTTTTTAAAATATATTTTTTCATTGATTTCAGAGAAGAAGGTAGAGAAAGAGAGAGATAGAAACATCAATGATGAGAGAATCATTGATCAGCTGCCTCCTACATGCCCCCCACTGGGGATCAAGCCCACAACTCAGGCATGTGCCCTTGACCTGAATCAAACCTGGGACCCTTCAGTCCATAGGCCAACGATCTAGCCACTGAGCAACACCAGCTAGGACTTCCCTGTGTTTTATTTAGCTAATTCTGCCTCTTTCTCCCTATAAAAATCATGAGGGGAAAAAGAGACCATGGCTATTTAGTTCATCATTAAGATCTTAAATTTAAGCCCAGAACATGGTAGAGTGCAATAAACATTAGTTATGTCAACTGATGAACGCTTTGCTAACATGAATGACAGGTTAGCTATAAGATACACATAGAAATGAAGGGATTTCAGGTTGCAACTTCCCACTCCATAACTGTCTACTACCTAGAGGCTAAGCCACACAGCCCTAACCTCAGGCTCAGCCCCATTCCCATCTTTTGGGGAGTGGTTCTCAGTCCTAGATAGACATCCTAAGGGTTCTCAATCCTGGGACCTTTTAAAAATTACCTCTGCCTGATGCCACCCCAAGGGTTCTGATTTAATTTCCTGAGTGCTAACCTCATGCCTGGCCCTGGCCTCAGATTTCTTCCAGTCTCCTGCAGCGTCAGACTGTTACACTTCATTCCTGTTTCCAGCCAGATGGGGGGAGGCTGAGGGGTAGGTAGATGGGACATATTCTAACAATCATGTCTCCTTGTCTGTGTTGGATTCATGTTCTATATGTATATGCATCTCCAAGATGCACAGAGGCAAAGAGTGGCTCTGCCATGGAGGCAGGAAGGCTTCAAGATGAAGGTGATCTTTGAGCTGGTTCTGCAACAAACGGGGAGGGTTTTCCAGACAAGGAAAAGGCTGGACATTTTAGGCAAGAGGCACTATGTAACAGTGGTTTTCAACCTTCTGTCCCTTTAAAACAGTTCCTCATGTTGTGACCCCCAACCATAAAATTATTTTAGTTGCTACTTCATAACTGTAATGTTGCTACTGTTATGAATTGTAATGTAAATATCTGATATGCAGGATCGTCTTAGGCGACCCCTGTGACAGGGTCGTTTGACTGCCAAACGGGTTGCGACCCACAGGTTGAGAACAGCTGGATTGCGAGAACCACCAGAAGACTTTGTGTTTGTGTAGATCATAATGCATAATGAACGTATTGATGCCCAAAGAATGGGTGGAGAAAGTGAGCCAAAGGGGCTCCTCTCATCAAGTAGCATGACTATCTTCCCCACACAGAGCCTGGGGACCCACTTAGACAAACTTCCCAGCCTCTCCAAGCAACAAAGAGTGAGTCATCCCTGGCATTCCCCTGCCATTCGCTGTCTCCAAAGGATGTGGGTAGAGAGTCTCCATGGCATCCCAAGAACAGAGGAGAGGGAAGGAGGAGTCAGGAGGAAAACAGAGGCCTTTTTCTCAGGGACAAATGAGTATAAGAGCCCCCTGTTCCTACCTCTGGGATGGGACATGTCCCTGTTATCCTCTGTTCTCATTAATAACTTCTTAACTGCAGTTGAGAGAGTGACCACTCCCATTTTCCAGAAATACTCTTTCCTAGGATTGAGACATGTCAGACTTACCTTCTTTCTTCCTGTAAACAGCCATTTCTCAGTTTCCTTTGATGGCCCCTCTCCCAGGCCTCTAAATGCTGGCATGAGCAATCATCTTGGCACTCTGTTTACAGTTGTCTTTTCTGTATTTTCTCATTAGGTGATTTTACTGAGCCCCATGGCTTCAAATATCATCTACATTTTGTTGTGACATGTCTATCTCTAGACAATGCCTTAAGCCTCAATAATTATGTATTTAACTGCCTATGAAATATCTCTACTTTGACAGATATTACAAAATATGGCCAAAAACAAGTTATTGGTTTTGCAACCCCTTCCACCATATCTATATGCCCCCACTTTCACAGACCTTCCACATATCAATAATTATTCCACCCATTTTCACAGTTCATCCTTGGTTCTTCCTTTTCCATTAGATATTGTGTTTAGTCTCTCAGTGTGTCTCAACAATGCTACTTACCATATGCCCCATATCTGATCACCTACTCCTGGTGTTAGAGCCACTATGAAGATTCCCCTCCTCTCTTTATTATCAGTGACCTACACTGTCTTTTATGAAGTGACACAAAATTTCAGATGAAATAATTCAGTCACTATAGGTATTAAACTGTTTATTATTACTGTGAGTTTGGAATAATGAGAAACCATAAAATTATTAACATTTTAAGAGAGGTTTAGACTACTCTATGGTTTGCTGGAAAATCTCTCTTCTGTATAGTGGTATTATACCTCACTTTGACTTCTCTCTGGAAAACAGTACCTGCTATATCATCACTAAAATGATCAAATTTCTGCATGCCATGCTGATCTGTAATAATTCAACTTAGTAATCCCCCATGCCTCATATTAGATCTGAAAGATGAGAGGTTCAAGTTAGATCATTTAAAAGTATCTTTTCAGTTCCAAAGGGATGAAATTCTAGGTCAGTCAATAGGAACCAGAACTATTTATTCAAAAATGTACTCCTTACCAAATCCAAATAAGAAGGAGTCAACAGAACACATTGTCCCACAGGAATGTGACCATGCCAGTCAACAGGAGTGCAACCATCTTTCGAGGCATTTTCAAGTTAGATCTTAACTTTCCCGGGTGGCCCGGGAATCAGGTTAAAAGTTCCTTGAGATGCAGAGTTTCCTAGAAAGCCTTTGCAGAGCTCCCTTGACCTCCTGGTTCCTCAGGCTGTAGATCAGTGGGTTTAGCATAGGGGTAACTACTGTGTAAAAGATGGCGACCTGGCGATCCTGATCCAAGTCATAGCTGGAGGAGGGCCGGAGGTACATGCGGATCACAGAGCCATACAGGAGCAGCACAACCAGAATGTGGGAGCCGCAAGTGGACAGAGCTTTGCGCAGGGCAGCAACTGAGTGCATACGGGCTATGGCAACACCAATGCGGGCATAGGAACCCAGGATGAAGAAGAAGGGACTGATCACCACAGCTACCCCTTCAGTAAATATTAGCATTTCACTCACTACTGGTCGGGTGCAGGAGAGCTTCAGTAAGGGTGTGATATCACAGAAGAAGTGGGTGACCTGGTTGCCACAGAAGGTTAAACGGGTGACCAACACACTATAAAGGAGGCTGTTGAGGCTGACAACCACCCATGAGGTCAAGGTTATGTATAGAAAGAAGCGACGGCTGATGATGGCAGAGTACCTTAAGGGGTCACAGATGGCAACGTAGCGGTCATAGGCCATGGCAGCCAACAGGTGGCCTTCCATGCTGCCCACAGCCATGAAAAAGAACAGCTGGAGCATGCAGTGATTAAAGGAGATGGTTTTATTCACTGACAGCGTGTGGACCAGCATTTGGGGAACAGTGATGGTTGTGAGAAATATGTCAATGAACGAAAGCTGGCAGAGCAGGAAATACATGGTGGTCTGAAGCTTGGGGTCTGAGAGGGCAACAATTACTAACAGGGCATTGCCCATAACTGCCACCAGGTACATAGCAAGGATAATCCCAAAAATAACTGGCTGCATCTCTGGATAGCTGGACAGGCCCAATAAGACAAAGTCAGTTACTTCCGTCCTGTTTCTAGTGGCCATAAGACACAATCCACACTCCCTGCAAAAAGCAAGTATTAAGATGAAATAATGCTGAAATGTACTCTCTCAGTATCTTGAGAGATAACTATTAGGAAACATCTTTTCTTGCATGAATGACTCTAATTTCCAAAAGAGTTTTTTTTTCCTTTAATTCATTTCCCTTGCCATGATCTTTCTATCCAATCACTCACTCATCCACTCTTTAGTTTATTCCAGGTTCATTTATTGATCACTGACAATCTTTCAATTTGATAGATATGAAGGACAGCAAGGTAAATTACACATTGTCTCTGCTTTTAAGAAATTTACTATATAACAAGAAAGGCGTCACACTATACCCAGAATTTCCTTGATGCTTGTTATGAGCTGAAGAGCATACTACATAGCACACATTTGGTTCTCACAACAATCCCATATGATAGAAACTACAGTACTTTCAGACCCATATTACAGATAAGGAAAGTAAATCAAAGAGACTACTGTATTAAAGATCTGAGAGACAAAAATTGGACTTGACCCTGTATAGTTTCTTTGGACTTAAGCACCACACTTGCCTAGCTGTTAGAGTTGTACAAGAAAGGGAAAGATGTCAAGTTACTTCAAGTTACTTCCAGCCAGATTTCAGTCTCTACATCCTTGATAGGGGCACTGGAGTAAAGACCTGTTCCTAACTTTGTATGTTCTTTTGAGAGGGGAGTTTTTATTCCATTAGGTTAACTAAATTTACCTGAAAGGAGAGTAGAAGCGATTAATATAGTCATTAATTTTATTAATGATTAATTTCCAATTAATAATAAAATCTTGCCCTAACCAGTTTAGCTCAGTATATAGAGCATCGGCCTGCGGACTGAAAGGTCCCAGGTTCAATTCTGGTCAAGGGCATGTACCTTGGTTGCAGGCACATTTCCAGTAGGAGGTGTGCAGGAGGCAGCTGATCGATCTCTCTCGTCGATGTTTCTAACTCTATCCTTCTCCTTTCCTCTCTGTAAAAAATCAATAAAATATATTTTTAAATAATAATAATAAAATCTTACAGGGATAGAATTCTTATGTCTTTTAAGCTCAGGTTTTCCCTATAGGCAGATCTACATGGTACAACAAAGAGGTAACTTTCTGAGGTTGCTATATGATTAAGGATATTTTGATGAAATACTATTTTTCTTTGTGAATGTGAGAAAATAATTTTAAAATAGTAGAGTATAAGAGAACATATAATGAAAAGCAGAGTTCTCTAACTTTGCCCATCTCTATGTTTAAGTAGTTTTAACTCTTCTGATGGTTCATAATGTTAATGCCTTTAAATAACATGCTAATTGTTTATAATCTATGTAACAATTTTATCAATTTAGGATTATCTTTTGACTTTATTATGAAAGATGTTTTCTCTTATTTACATAATCCTCACTCTTCTCTCCTTCCTTTCCCCCATTTTTGGATGATTATTTTAATTCTCCAATTAGTTACTTTTTTGCTTTTAAATAATATACATAATCTGCATTTCTTATTCCATCAACTTAAGACTATACCTATCATCTTCACCCCTGCAACCTCCCTAACTTTGGAAAGCTATGCTATATATGTTTATCGTCAAGATTGAAAACATATAAATCAGGAGTTGTAACTATAGGTAACTCTTCCAGGTAAAAGAGAATCAACAGACAACATTTATATTAGTATAACTATGTAAGTATGCTTCACAGCAGAGCCAAATGGTGTGCTATGGTTGCATTTATTTTTTGATGAGACCAGTGTTCCACCCAACTAAAGGAGAATACTCCCAACATTGAGGTAAAGAACCAAAACTATTTAAGGACATCTCTCTTGGTGCTTTCTTTACTCTAAAGATCACACATAAGGCAGAAACTTAAAATGTAAAACTTACCTTTTGTCTTTATTTCTCCCTGTATCCTTCTCTGTGTCCATAGATATAGCTCAACTCTATGCTGTTGTGGTCCTATTACTACTCATTCAAGGCAGTGGCCGCATAGGGATGTCTATATTGAGGTATGGGTGCAGGTGAAAGAGAAGAAGAGATGGGAAGAAAGGGAGAGAGAATGAGTCTTTTCCTGGGGAAAGGGAGAGAAAATAGCTTCCAAAGGGAAAAAGAAACAAAAAGTATAGATTTATCCACTCTGAGGATAAGAATGTAATAACATAGAGTCCATTTTTCCCAAGTACATCAAAACTGTATTTTTAAACCAATTATATGCAACAAGAGTAATAAGCAGTTGTAGTGCTCTTACTGGCTGACTTCATCAAGAGTCATCTCTTTATCTTTCCTATTTTCCAATATCTCAACATGCTCCCAACAGAGCCTGAGCTCTGTGGATCCTGTTCAAACAACTTTGAGGGATCAAGGATGCCGATGCCAGAGAGAAGAGTAATTTGTTAGAATAAATATGAAGAGATGCACGTGTACAGATCTGAACACCTTAAGACAGTAACCTAAACTGGAATATGGCAAACAAAGATAAAAGGAAGAATCCCTGACGTGAGAACAAAACCATCTCAGGTCTTCCAATTCCAACCTAGTGCTTCAGGGACATCTGGAGTGATAGATAAGGGAGGAAGCTAGAGTGTCAAGGCCTAAGCCTGCTTACCGGTATTCTTGTCTTTCTTCTGTGATGAAAGCACAAAGGGACATATGAGTCTTCACTGTTTTATCAATATCTAAATCTTAGGAATGTGCACCATTAATGTCTTTTGATCTAAATTCTATTTCTAGTCCATACCCTGTGTTGATAAACCACAATTATTGAATCTGCGATATGTAAATTAGAACTTCCAAATTCTCACAAAATAAACTGGATCTGCTATCACACATTTCTTGTACCTTGAAACTATGAAATATCTCTCCATGCCCTACCTAATTGTATGATTATATTCTCCATCCACACCTTCATTTTTTTCACTCAAAAACCAACCCCTTCGTGTAATTATTATTGACAATTCTTCCATCCCATTGCTTACCTTTATTTTAATACTTTTACTACATTCTATTCATTGGTCTTTTTGGTACAAATATCATATGATTTTCTACAAGAAGATTATAATGTCTTATTTTCTATTCCCTTTTTATTTACTATTAGGGCAGATTATAACCTTATCCTCACCTTTTCTCTGTATCCAACATCATACACTCAAGTTAGAAAATCTGAATAGAGCTCCTAGCTACATTCTTACAAAATTAGAGATTGCCTTTGTGTAATTTTCCATAAAAGCCTCTATAGGGCAATTCATCCCATTGAAGCAGCCTTGCTTTCATGTATGCACTCTGAGACTCTAGCAACCCCAGAAGCCTCCAATTGAGTTCAGATGAAATATTGATTAGAACGGGCTGAGCCCTTCTATCTTTCTTTATAAACATGGACTATAGCTCAGGAGTCTGCTCCTTCCTTACACCTAGATCTCACTGAGGGAAAAAAAAAACTTTTTCTGGAAACAATTATGTCTGTAGGGAAGGTCTACCCTGTGGGGATCACCATAGCTTTGCACAATGTCAACAGTTAGGCAAGAAAAAACCCCAAGGGGAAATTGACTCTCATTTTACCACCTCAAGAAACCATCTTTTCTAACCTATCCTTTCTGTAATTATTGAGTGTTTGCTTTTTTAATCAGCTGCATTAGTTGCAAGGCATGAGGCTTTATCAGATAGCAATAGGACAACTCTGACCACTCTCCAATGACTTCCTCCTTTCGCACCTCAACTAATTGTATGCTTTTGCTGGATTTTATCCAGCCATTTTGCTTATCTATTTTTAGGAACCATCATCCTCAGAATACTTGATTTAAACAAGTCTTTGAGTAGAAAAGAAAAATCAGGATGTACAGCATCGTGTCAAAAAATCTGAGACTATGCAAACTGGAGAAATTTCGGGTCTCATTTTAAAATATAGTCATAATGACATATGGCTTATTGATATAGGTTATATATTATGGAAATGGTTACAAACTGAATACATACCAGTATTTTCCGCCATTGACCTGCACAGGAGAAACTCAGTCCCATGCTAACTACTAATTGGTAAATATGATCAAAATTCATTGGAAACAGAAAGAGATTCT
Organism: Murina feae; assembly: GCA_004026665.1. Taxonomy (NCBI): domain Eukaryota; kingdom Metazoa; phylum Chordata; class Mammalia; order Chiroptera; family Vespertilionidae; genus Murina; species Murina feae. Next base: position 22,024 of record PVJC01003828.1, on the reverse strand, counting down.
AATCAATCAAAATGTAATCAATTTACTCAAAAAGTATAATGCATTTATTTTTGTTTGCAGAGCAGCTATTTGATTTCCTAACAGTCCTACTTACATTGGGGAAGTGACTTCCACACCAGTGGATATAGGCTGATGGGATTGTCAAGTGCCCTTCCACCCTTGAATTTGAGGTAGGAGATAAGAGGACTGAAAATGGTTGGATGAGATTCATTTCTACCAGTCTCACCCTAAGCAGACAGTTTGAATTTTAGGCTGTGTTTTACTCCCTCTACCTGAGTCATTACCCCTGCCTATATATGTATGGTCCATGCTTATTAAGTCTAGTTTATTAAAATGGCAAGTTTTCACAAATTGATCTACAGATTCAGTTCAATCTCTATCAAAATCCCAAGCAACTAATTTATAGAAAAGGAAAAGAGAATCCTAATATTCATATGAAATTGCAAGAGGCTGGGTAGAGATGAGCAAAGAGGGGAAACAGGAGACATCTGTAATAGTGTCAACAATAAAAAATTGATTGACATCTGGCCAGCATGGCTGAGCGGTTGAGAGTCATCCTATGAACCAGGGGGTCATGGTTCAATTGCCAGTCAGGAAAAAGGCCCAGCAGAATCTAGTGGGGGGTGTGCAGGATGTAGCCAGTCAATGATTTACTCTCATCATTGATGTTTCTATCTCTCACTTACCTTTCCTCTCTGAAATCAATAAAAAATATATATTTAAAAAATCAATTGACAAAAATAAATGGGTTTATTTCTGGACTCTCAATTATATCCCAGTGGTCTGTAAGTTTATCCTCTTGCAAGTACCACATTCTTTTTATTGTGGTAGCACTGTAATAAGTTTTGAAATAGGCATGCATGAGTCCTCTAACATATTTTCCCCCCGATATTGTTTTGTTCACTCATAGTTCTGCTGGTAATCACCATACTGTTGTCTGTACCTATGAGTTTTTGTTTGCTTGTCTTGTTTGGTCATTTATTGCTTTGTGTTATATCCCACATAGGAGTATTTCACTTTGTCTTATGTCTGAGTAGTATTCCATTGTATATATGTATCACATCATTTTTTATCCAATCATCTATCAAGAGACACTTCGGCCCTGACCAGTTTGGCTCAGTGGCCAGAGCATCAGCCTTTGGACTGAAGGGTCCCTGGTTCAAGCCTGGTCAAGGGCATGTACCTTGGCTGCAGGCACATTCCCAGTGGGAATGTGCAGGAGGCAGCTGATCGATGTTTCTCTCTCATTGATGTTTCTGACTCTCTATCCCTCTCCCTTCCTGTCTGTAAAAAATCAATAAAATATATTTAAAAAAAAAAAAAGAGAGACACTTCGGTTGTTTCTGTGTCTTGGCCATAGTGAATAAAGCTGCAATGAACACAGGGCACATATATCTTTCTGAATAAATGTTCTCAAATTTTCTGGGTAGATACCCATGAGAGGGTTCCTGGGACAAATGGTAATTATTTATAATTTTTTTAGGAACCTCCAAACTGCTTTTCATAGTGGCTATACCAGTTTACATTCCCACCAGCAGAAAATGAGGGTTCCTTTTTCTCCATAACCTCTCCAACACTTGTTATTACTTGTCCTTTTGGTAACAGCCATTCTAACAGGTGTGAGGTGGTATCTCATTATAGTTTCATTTAAATATATTTTTGTTAATTTCAGAGAGGAAGGGAGAGGGAGAGAGAATAACATCAATGATGAGAGAGAATCATTGATCGGCCTCCTGCACACCCACTACTGGGGATCGAGCACGCAACCTGGGCATATACCCTTCACCAGAATCGAAACTGGGACCCTTCAGTCCACAGTCTGACACTCTATCCACTGAGCCAAATTGGCTAGGGCACTCATAGGTTTTTTTTTATTTCTTTATTGATTAAGGTATTACATATGTGACCTTATCCCCCCATTACACCCCTAATTCCCCCCCACACTCATGCCCTCAACACCCTGTTGTCTGTGTCTATTGATTAGGCTCATATGCATGCATACAAGTCCTTTGGTTGATCTTTAGTTTTGATTATCACTTCCCAAATAGCTAGTAAAGTTGAGCATAGGATATATTATTTTAATGTACCATTGTGGGAGAAAATGCTGCCAATTAAATGCTGCCATATATTTAAATTCACCCCATATAGAGAGGTTAAAATGTGGGAAAATATTAGTCTTTCAGATATCAGCTATCAATAAAATATGAGAGCTGGATCATAGAAGCTATAGAGTATAGTTTCTGGAATTGTGCCTGCATTTGAATTAATGCTCCAAGGAAAAGTAGTCCTTATGCTAAAAGTACATGCTTTCAAGTTTAATCTGGCAAAGTAAGGCAAAATTTTTGCTCCATTAGTCATTTGAAAGCTGTTCCTTAATATAAAATTTTAACTTTGTCAGAGAAAAACATGGTTTGGATTCAAATGGCCTTTGGTTCAAGTGATGTTTAATAGTTACCCTGTTTTTCTAAGTCACTATAAAAATGAAGACAATAAGTACACATGGTATGAGGTGGTTGTGTGGTTTGCATAAAAAAAAAGCTTATAAATTACTGAGGACATAAATGTTAGTTGTCTTCCTTTAAGTGAAAAATAATGTGACAATGAACGTGATTTGTGTTTAATGACAATTCACATACTAAGGGAGTAGAAAAGACATCCCATTAGGTCATCAAAGAATGCTTTTTGTAAGAGGCTGTGTTTGAGTGTGAAGATCCAGGTGAAGGGAGAAATATAAGAAAGTGAAGTGAGTGAATCGTAAGTTGTGATTAGAAATCAGTGAAAGGAAATAGGCAATGTGCATCTGGCAGGGCATGCGGAGACCCTGATGTATGAATTCTGTGTGCTTTCATGAATTAAGAAGAGTAAAAGATCTGAAAAGGTGGCTTCCCCTAACTGTAACAGCAAGGAATGAGGGTTGGCTAACAAGGGAAGGGAGATCTGAGGCCAGGTTCAAAGGTTACAACATTCTTTTGTAGGAGGATAGCATCATAAAGTCAGAGCTACTAAACTAGCAAATGTATCTAAATTTGGGAGGAGTGAAACAGAAGGTACCCAATGCTGGACTACACTGAGTAGTTGTCCTTCAGAGAAATTGAGGCACTAAGGGGGGATCTAATCAAAGCTTTATAAGTTCAAGAAAAAACTGAATCCTGGTCCTGCCTGGTACTCTGTCCTCAGTGCTACATGGGATGACATCTCCCAAGTAAGCCCTCAGAAAGGTTGGAAGAGCCAGGGACAGAAAAGTATTGTCTGTTTCCAACACCTACTCCAGGCTAAGTGGATTTTGCATTATGCCCAGAGTCAAGGAGAGGCATGCAAGCCACCTGGAAAGGAAGAACACTTATAAATTCCTCTGGCTCCTTGGAGACCACCTTGCACTAAGTTAATAGATGTTTGTTTTCTTTCTCCCTCATCAAACAGCAGAAACTTAGTGAGGCAGTCTCAGAGGATACTCCCCTGAGAGAAGCAGGCCATGTGAGTATCTACACCTATGAAGGATGATAAGAATCCAAGGAAGGAACCTTTGGATTCAAGAAGCATTCAAAGATTTTTTTAGCAAGTACCTTTTCTATATGCTGTCTCTTGGCAGAGTTTTGTCTTCTTTTTGACAAACCATTTCATGGAGCATAACGGAAAGGTGTGGAGTGAATAGAATACACGACACAAGAGCTCAATGTCCTTTCTAGGTAAGAAATCAACTTTGAGAACGCCTGGTGAGAAGTGGGAATATCTTATCTCAGAGAGACTCTAAATAAGAGAGTTCATGCTAAATGTTGATGTCTTCTGCATCTATACTCTAAAGTTCAATCTGCCTTTGCCCTGGTTTACTTGTGAGGCACAGTCCCCCGATCTCAGGATATAAATTATCAGCCAAAAAGTAGGAAAATTTGGGAGGGTATTTTTCACACAAGTTCACTCCCTTTCTCTCACTTTCCCTCCCTCTATCTTTCTGTTCTCTGTAACTGTTTACATTCAATTCAATGTTCTTTAAATGACTTTCTTGTTTCCATTATAGATGATGTGGAAAGAGGCATCTTGACTTAAAATGATGGTTATTCATCAACCACAAGCTAGGTGGACAGCTATCATGATTAGCTGGATATGGCTTAGCCACTCATAATCCTTAATCTAAAGCTGACCTGAACTTGATTCAAAGCCTGCATCTGTTAAGCCTGTGATTTATCAGCCCAGAGTCAAGAGGCAGAAAAGAAAATCCAGCTCTCCAACCTAGTCTCTCTCTTTATTTCTTTCCCCCTGCTTTCTATCTTTTTCTTTAGATTTCTATCTCAAAGATTTTTAAAGAACAAGTTAAAACACATTTTCAGCTCTGATTTTTCCATATTCAGGAAGAAAAACACTGGCGTAAATGCTCTATTAATAACAGCTCAGTATAAAAACAAGATGTAAAAGTACACATTCTAGATGACAAGAGTCATTTATTGACAGTGTTGTTTACCTTCAGGTGCATATAAATCCATGGAAATGTGCAACCTGACAAGACTTCCTGAATTCATCCTCGTAGGACTCTCCTCTCGCCCTGAGGACCAGAAGCCACTCTTTGCCCTCTTTCTTATCATGTACCTGGTCACCTTGATGGGAAATCTGCTCATCATCTTGGTTATCCGCTCTGATTCTCAACTCCAAAATCCCATGTATTTCTTCCTGAGCATCTTGTCCTTTGCTGATATTTGCTACGCAACAGTCATAGTCCCTAAGATGTTAGTGAACTTCTTATCAGACACAAAGACCATTTTCTATGCTGAATGTCTGGCACAGATGTATTTCTTCCTGGTCTTTGGAAACATGGATAGTTATCTCCTGGCAGCTATGGCCATTGACCGCTATGTAGCCATTTGTAACCCTTTCCATTATGTCACTATTATGAACCACAAACGCTGTATGTTGCTAGTGGTCTTTTCTGTAGCTTTCTCCTGCCTTCACTCCTTCCTACATGTTCTCCTAGTGAATCGACTCACCTTTTGTGCATCAAATGTTATCCATCACTTCTTTTGTGATGTCAACCCTGTCCTGAAACTGGCCTGCTCTTCTACCTCTGTCAATGAAGTTGTAGCCATGACAGAAGGGCTGGCCTCTGTGATGGCCCCATTTGCCTGCATCATCATTTCTTACCTAAGGATCCTCATTGCTGTCCTTAATATCCCCTCAGCTGCCGGAAAACGCAAAGCCTTCTCCACCTGCAGCTCCCATCTCACTGTCGTGACTCTGTTTTATGGGAGTATTAGCTATGTCTATTTCCAGCCATTGTCAAATTATACTGTCAAGGACCGAATAGCAACTATCATATACACTGTGTTGACATCAATGTTGAACCCATTTATCTACAGTTTAAGAAACAAAGACATGAAACGGGGCTTAGAGAAACTGATAAGCAGGATTAAGTCTGAAATGAATAGGCTTTCTACTACAACAATCAACAGAATTCATGGACCATAATTGCAAGGTATGGTGTGTTTATACACAAGCACACACACACACACACACACTTGCAGCAAGTCTTTGGTGGAAAAATACTCTTTCATCTTTGTAGCTGTACCCTGTGGTTCTCCATCCTGTGGTCTCTGTCGTGCCATGGCAGGACAGTTACGCTCAGTCTTAGACCTACCCCATAATATCTCTCCATTCCAGAAAATCACATTCTCTATACTTCTCTCATATTTATTTGGAAATTAGTTTTCACTTTCATACCTACTCTGATAATTTAATAAGGACTTCCATATTTCTATCTACGTACAAATTTAGCCCTGTTTAGTCACTGAATATCCAAAAAATTTTTATACATATCTATACAGAAGGTATATACGTGCAGAGACGTTATGCACATATAACCACTCTATTCTATTTGAAACTGTTAGAATTTTTTTCTAAGGGTGTGTGTGTGTGTGTGTGTGTGTGTGTGTGTGTGTGAACTTCCTATCAGACTAGAAGCTGTCCAATGTACTCGGTTTCCTGATCATGCCCTTTCTTGGAATTCTCCCAACAGCTGAATATCCTGGATTCTGGTCATTAGATTCCCAACAACTGACATCAAGCACCTAATTTACTATTAGTGAGCCAGCTCCATGCTTCTACACATTTTTTGGTCTCAACTCTTCCTCTCCTTCATATGCTCAGAGTGCATTCATCACCTGATTCTTCCTGGGGCTACTTGCCTGTGTGCTCTCCTCTCTAGAGATGCCTGTATTTCCATGTGTCTTGTCTCTGTCATTTTTTAAAGAATGAAACATTTATTCCATGTAATCAGAAATGTTTCCTGTGGCCACTGGAGTAAAGAAAATGATGTAAACTATTAGTAAGAATCTTCGTTGAGAATGCCTGATATAAAACAAGCTTCAATTTAGTTGGAGAATGAGTTATATAACAATGCAGTCAGATGAATTATTTTGTTTTATGTTGTAAAGAAAAACCGCAGTTTATTGTGATTCTCTCTCTCTCTCATTCTCTCCTGGTGTTTGTATCTTAATAGATGAAAATGTCTCAGTCAAACAAATTAATCTTTCATGGTATTTTAGAAAAGGAATAAATGGAAGATCTTAAAGATTTTAAATGATAGAATAAGGAGTCTTTAAACTCCTTTGATTTTGCCTCAATCGTACCAAACCTAGGGTGAGACAAAGTCTGGGTGAGTATATATTGCCCAATTTTGTTCCTTTGGTGCATGTATGGCAAATTAGTTTTCCCTTCCATACCTATTCTGATAATTTAATAAGGACTTCTTGAAATGCTGTAGTGAAAAAAATCTTTTCCCTACCTTTGGGCTGAATGAAGAAGGTTGAATAAAGATTGATTACAATGTGTACTATAACCATGGGAGCAGAAAGTACTAGTACATATTAACCATTTGTTTACTATATGCATTTGCAAGTATTTTCTCCAAATAAACCATTTGCATTCAGCTTCAATCATAAAATTGGCTTTTTTTCTCTCTCTCTCTGCATTCAGATTCTGTGCTGCTTTGCTTCCACTTTGCCAAGTTTCCTTGGGCAACTGAGTCTTAAAGTGAGATCCAAATTTTCCTGAGTTTTCTGACCACAATGCCCTCTCATAATTTCCATCATGTGGTCAGCCAGCATATACTTCTGTCACCTGGATTTCTTCCAGGACCTCCCCAAAATACCAACATCCAAGGATGCTCAAGTCTCTTGTATAAAATGATGTAGTATTTGTATACAACCTATGCACACCCTCCCTTATACTTTAAATCATCTCTAGATTACTTATAATACCTAAGGCAATGTAAATGCTATGCAAATGTTGTTATACTAGTTGTTATACTAGTTATACTATTATACTAGCATTGTTTAGGAATGACAAGAAAAAACATCTGTACAAGTTCAGTACAGACACAGCTATTGTAAGCCTAACTACATAGTCCATGTCATCAATAAGGTAATATTTATTTTTAATATTTTCTATCCACAGTTGGTTAAATCTGCTGATACAGAACCCATGGGTACAGAGGGCCAACTTCTTTTTTATCTTTATTGTTGAGAGTATTCCAGACATCCCCTTTTTTCCCCCACTGCCCCCCTTTACCCAGTTCCCGCCCGACCCAAGGCCTTCACCACCCTATTGTCTGTGTCCATGGGCAATGCATATATGAATATAAATTCTTTGGTTAATATCCCACTCTCTCTTCCTCTACCCTTCTGAGATTCATCAGTCTGTTCCATGTTTCCATGCCTCTGGTTATGTTTTGTTCATCAGTTTACTTTGTTCATTAGATTCCACTTATAAGTGAGATCATATGTTATTTTTCTCTCTCTGACTGGCTTATTTCACTTAGCATAATAATCTCCAGATCAATTTATGCTGTCACTAATGGTAATAACTCCTTCTATTTTACAGCTGCAAAAGATTCCATTGTGTAAATGTACCACAGCTTTTTTATCCACTCATCTACTGATGGGCACTTGGCTGTTTCTAGATCTTAGCTATTGTAAAATATGAACATAGGAGTGCATATGTTCTTTCTAATTGGTGTTTTGGGTTTCTTAGGATATAGTCTTAGAAGTAGGGTCACTGAGTCAAAAGCAATTCTATTTTCAAATTTTTGAGGAAATTCCACACTGTTTTCCCTATTGGCTATACTAGTCCGCATTCCCACCAGCAGTGTACTAGGGTTCTTTTTTCTCCACATCCTTGCCAGCACCTGTTTGTTATGTATTGATGCTAGCCATCCTGGCAGGGAGGTGATACCTTGTAGTGGTTTTAACTTGCATATCTCTGATGATTAGTGATCTTGAGAACACATGTCTTTTGGTCACCTGTATGTCCTCTTTGTAGAAGTGTCTATTCAGGTCCTTTGCCCATTTTATAGTTGGACTGTTTAATAAATTTAAAGATGCCAACATACATACATGATATCATGCTAATGGAAAGGTGACTAGCACAAATCAATCATCTAGAATTCTGACTAATGGAAATTAATAACTTCATTTTAATGATGAGGAAACTGAAGTTCAAATAGGTGAACTGACTTACCCAAAGTCACCATCAGGTAAGTAGTAAATAGAATTCAAACTCAACATTAACTAACTCTAATTCAGAAGTGCCAAAAAATAAATAAATCAGAAGTGCCTACCCAAACACCATGGGGAGAAGTGGGAGCTGTCTGAAACTACATTTTAACCTGTGTGAGGATATCACCAAGGACAGCCAAAACATTCCCCACAGTCCCTTCTTGGCTCCTATTTCAGAATTCTGAACCAGATGAGCCCATGTCCTTCTGAACAGGAGATCGACACTTTTGATCTCAAGGTAAAGCATGTTTCTCAGACTAGACAGTGTGATAAATATGCGTTGGTAGTCTGTTTCTCTGACCCAGTGCAGTGGTAGCCATGGTTACATTGAGACTAATCTGATGTGCTACGAGACAACTAGTTTAATTCCCAACCAACCATTCACAAGGAGGAGTCCCTGGATTCTATTCAATTGGTCTGTCAGAGATGCTCTGAGTAGTTAATTATCATCCAAGTAAAGGAGCCTGGAGGTTCAATAGCAAGAGCTCCCCAGAGCCTCATTAAGAAAGCTGATATTGGACCTCAACTCTCTGAGGGAGCTTCTGTAGTGACAGTGGCTCCAAAACTTTTCAAGAGTGTTTCCTGGTTTCCTACTGAGGCCAATCCTCCAAGGCTAGCACTGGAGGGAGCTACTGAGTAACCTGTTTTAGATGGAGGGGATTTTTTTATTACTAAATTTTGGGAGGTGACATTGGTAACAAGATTATATAGGTTTCAAGTGTACATTTCTATGGTACATGATCTGATTTGTGCATTTTGTGCCCACCACCCAGTCAAATATTCTACCATCACCATATATTTGACCTCCTTTACCCTTTAATACCCTTCCCACAGCCCTTTCCTCTGGTGCCCACCATACTGTTGTCTGTATCTGAGACTTTGTTTGTCTTGTTTGTTCATTTGTTTCTTTCAGTGTTATAACCCACACTAGGAGCCTGGTGCACAATATATTGTGCACTCGGGGGGGGGGGGTCCCTGAGCCCAGCCTGTGCCCTCTCACAGTCTGGGACTCCTTAGGGGATGTCCACCTGCTGGCGTGCTTGGCCAGCCTGGGTGAGGAGCTGATGGCAGTTTGCAGGCTGGCCATACCCGCCCCGCCTGCCCTGCACACCCCACACACCCCACAGCCCACCACCCGCCCAGCGCGCCCCACCCACCATGCCACCTGTGCCACACCTGCCTCCATGGTTGCGCTGCCGCCTCCATCTTGGCTGAGTTAATTTGCATACAGCCACTCTGATTGGCTGGTGGGCATGGTTTGGCTGGTGGGCATGGCTTAGGCGTCCTGGAGAAATGGTCAATTTCAATATTACTCTTTTATTAGAGTAGACATGAGTGAAATCATCTGGTTCTTAAGTTTTTTTATGACTTTTTTCATTTAACATGATATTCTCAAAATCTACCCATGTTGTCACAAATGGCAGTATTTCATCTTTTCTTTATTTTTCATCTTTTCTTATGGCTGAGTAGTAGTCCAGAATTTTAAGCTAGTTCTAGCCAGATCCTTTTTCCTTAAATTCTTTGAATAACATTATCCTCCACATATTTAGCATATAAGAAGATTCTGATGCTCAGGGTAACACCCAGATTAATTAAGTCAGAATCGCTGAGATGTAACCTAGGTATCAGTAGTTTTAAAGCACCCACATGATTTCAGTGAACAGACAAGGTTGAGACCACTGATCTCTTTAGAGGACCCCAATTGGCTTATGAAATTTGTTAGAGCTGGTATTGTAATTATAGGATTCAGCAAATTAATGAACTTCTTCCCCTGTCTCTTAGATATGTTTTTATATATCATAAAAGTTTTATATATCATTAAAGTTTTCTGTGTGTCAGTAGCAAGAAGACACAATAAGGCACTATGTTAAAGATATTTTAATTCTACTTTTCTGGTCTTCTATATTTCTATTTCACATGAATACACTACAGTTGTAAAATTTAAACAGAAGTTATAAAATAAAACTGAAAGTCTCTTGATCCTATATGAAAAACTGTTATTTATAAAAATATATCTTTACATTTACAAATATGAAGATTAATGGCACTGCCCAGGCTGGTAGCTCAGTTGGTTTGAGTGTCATCCTATACACCAAATGGTTGCAAGTTCAATTCCTAGTCAGGGTACATACCTATGTTGTGGGTTCAATCCCAAGTTGGGGCACAAAGAGGAGGCAATCAATGTTTTTCTCTCACATTGATGTTTCTCTCTCCCTTCCTATATTAAAAAGCAATAAAAATATATCCTAAAGGGAGGATTTTTTTAAAAAAAGAATGTTCAATGAACTTAGGGGAAGAATAGATGAACTTAGAACTTCAACAGAGATGGGAAGCATAAAAACAGAACTAGAAAACCCAAAAAAGAACCACTCAAAAATTAAGAATACATTACTGAAATGAAGAATGCATTACAGGCCCTGACCAGAGTGGCTCAGTTAGTTGGGCATCATCCTGTGTACCAAAAGGTTACCAGTTAAATTCCTGGTCAGGGCACATACCTTGAATTGATCCATGGTAAGTAGGTGTGCCCGAGATAGCCAATCAATGTTTCACTCTCACATCAATGTTTCTCTCTCCCTATTCCTCTCTCTCTAAAAAAATCAATTTAAAGTATATTTTTTAAAAACAATATATTATAGGGAATCATCAGTGCAATAGATTAAGCAGATGATCAAATCATAGATTTGGAAGATAAGGAAGCAAAAAACATTCAATCAGAATAACAAAAATAAAAAAGATTCCAAAAAAATGAGGGTAGTATAAGGAGCCTCTGGAACAACTTCAAGTACACCAACATTTACATCATGGGAATACCAGAAGGAAAAGAGAGAAAGCAAGAAATTGAAAACCTATGTAAAAGAAATAACAATGGAAAATTTCCCTAACCTGGTGAAGGAAACAGACATATAAGTCCAGGAATCTCAGAGTCCAAATAAAGTGAACCCAAAAAGATCCATACCAAGACACATCATAATTAAAAACAAAGGTTAAAGACAATGAGAGAATCTTTAAAGCAGCTAGAGAAAAGCAATTAGTTACCTATAAATGAGCTCCCATAAGACTGTCAGCTGATATCTAAACAGAAATTTTGCAGACCAGAAGGGGTTGGCAAGATATATTCAAAATGATAAAAAGCAATGACCTACAACCAAGATTATTCTACCCAGCAAAACTATCATTTAGAATCAAAGGACATATAAAGAGCTTCCTAGACAAAGGAAAGCTAAAGGACTTCACAGGTCTTCTTTAAGAAGAAATTTTTGTTTGAAGATCAAAAATTTGAATAACAAAATAGCAATAAATACATCAATATCACCAATTGAATCTAAAAATAAAAATAAATGAACAAGAAGAACAGAAACAGAATCCTAGATATAGAGTACGTTTTGACAGCTTCCAGATGAAAGATAGGTTGTAGGAATGGGTAAAAATGGTGAAAAGATTAAGAAGCACAAATTTGTAGTTACAGAATAGCCATGGGGATGTAAAGTACAATATAGGGAATATAGCAAATAATATTTTAATAACTATATATGGTGTCAAATGGGTGTACAATTTATTAATATGATCACTTAGTAAAATGGACATTCTTCTGTTTTAATTCCATTAAGTTATATACCATGACAAACCACTTTAAAAACAAGCTGTCAATAAGGGGGAGACTTTGAAGGATGTAGAGTAGAGAAGTGGCCAAGTAATTACAAAATTATTTCTAATTTATAAAGACCACTCTGGTCACCTGACGGAAGATGAAAGGAGTTGTGAGGACAGCTTCCATTTTTCCATTTACTCTTCTCTCCACCCTTGTCCACCCTGGTCTATGCTCCATGAGACTGAGATATATATCAAAAGGTTTTCTTTCTAAAATTCAACAATAATAAAACAAAAAAACTGATTAGAAAGTGGGCCAAAAACCATAAAGATAACTCATCAAAAAAATGAATAGGCACAGAGGATTTTTAGGGCAGCATATGAAACAATTCTCAGTATCATATGTCATACAGGAAATGCAAATTAAAGCCACAGTATGATACCACCACACAGGTATCAGGATTGCCAAAATCCAGAACACTGATAACACTGAATGCTGACGAGGATGTGGAACAATAGAAACTCTCACTCATTGCTGAAGGGATACAAAATGGTACAGCCACTTTGGAAGATAGTTTAATGGTTTCTTACAAAACTAAACATACTCTTACCATATGATCCAGCAATCACTCTTCTTTGTATCAACCTAAAGGAGTGGAAAATTTATGCCCACATAAAAACCAGATGTTTATAGCAGCTTTATTCATAATTGCCAAACTTGGAAGGACCAAGGTGTCCTTCAGTAGCTGAATGAATAAATAAACTATGGAACATCTAGACAATGGAATAATATTTCACACAAAAAAAGAAATAAGCTACAGAAATACATGAAGAAACTTTACATACATACTACTAAATGAAAAAAGCGAATCTGAGAAGGATACATACTGAGTAATTCCCACTATTAGACATTATAGAAAAGGTAAAACTATGGAGACAATAAAAAGGTCAGTGGTTGCCAAGGGTCAGGGTTGGGGGAAAATGAATAGACAGAGCACGGAGGACTTTTAGGGCAGTGAAAATACTCTGTATGGTTTTATAATGTTAGGTATGTGTCATTATGCATTTGTCCAAAACTATAGAATATACTACACCAAGACCCCTAAAACTGTGAACTTTGGGTGGTTATGATGTCTCAAGGTAGGTTATCCTTAGTTTTTTTTGTTTTGTTTGTTTGTTTTAAGTATTCTGGTGAGTGATGTTGATAATGGAAGCATGTTTTGGGTCAGGAGGTCTGTGGAATCTTTGTACCTTACTCACAATTTCATTGTAAATCTAAAACTGCTCTAAAAACTAAAGCCCATTTTTTTTGAAAAGGTCCCTTTCCCTCTAGCCAATGAAAAGTACTGGAAGGAGATCCAGAGAGAGGGAGAGGAGTAAGATCAGGCTATGTATCCCACTTTCTTTCAGCTGGTCCCTGTAGTTTACCTTGTCTACATACTAGAGGCCACAGCTCCTCTCAGGTGTCCTTCTACATACAGCCTCCTTGTTCAGGTCCTGAGAACCACTCCCTATCATTGCCCCGTCATTCCTACAGGTAGAATGGCTCCTGGCTGTTGAGAGGCCAACATACAACATTAGCCCTTAACAATTTCCTTAAGTTCTACCCCCACCTTTGAAAATGATCCCTTCAACAGTCTCTTCTTTCTTGGGGTGTTTCATCCATTTCTTTTTTTTTCTTTATTGATTAAGGTATTACATATGTGGCTTTATCCTCCCACCATTGCCCCACCACCACCCTGCTCATGCCTTCACCCCCCTGGTGTCTGTGTCCATTGGTTATGCTTATATGCATGCATACCAGTACAAATCTTTTGGTTGATCTCTCCCTCACCCTCCACTGCCTTCCCTCTGAGGTTTTACTGTCTGATTGATGCTTCTCTGTCTCTGGATCTGTTTTTGTTCATCAGTTTATGTTGTTCATTATATTCCACAAATGAGTGATCATGTAATATTTATCTTTCTCCAATTGACTTATTTCCCTTAGCATAATACTCTCCAGGTCCATCCATGCTGTTGCAAATGGTAAGAACTCCTTTTTTCTTTTACCGCAGTGTAGTATTCCATTGCGTAGATGTACCACAGATTTTTAATCCATTCATCTGCTGATAGGCTGTTTCCTAATCTTAGCTATTGTAAATTGTGCTGCTAATCACATAGGGTGCATATATCCTTTCTAGTTTTTTGGATATAATCCTAGAACTGGGATCACTGGACCAAATGGAAATTCCATTTTTAGTTTTTTTAGGAAACTCCATACTGTTCTCCACAATAGTTGCACCAGTCTGCATTCCCGCCAGCAGTGCACGAGGGTTCCTTTTTCTCTGCATCTTCACCAGCACTTGTTGTTTGTTGATTTGTTGATAGACATTCTGAAAGGTGTGAGACGATACCTCATTGTCATTTTGATTTGCAGCTCTCAGATGATTAGTGACTTTGAGCATGTTTTCATATGTTTCTTGGCCTTCTGTATATCTTCTTTCAAAAAATATCTATTTAGATCCGTTGCCCATTTTTTGATTGGGTTGCTTATCTTCCTTTTGTTAAGTTGTATGAGTTCTCTGTAGATGTTGGAGATTAAAACCTTATCGGTGATAACATTGGCAAGTATGTTCTCCCAATGCAGTGGGCTTTCTTATTGTTTTGTTGATGGTTTCTTTTGTTGTGCAGAAGCTTTATATTTTGATGTAGTCCCATTTGTTTATTTTCTCTTTAGTTTCCAATACCCTAGGAGCTGTATCGGTGAAGAAATTGCTTCGGCATATGTCTGAGATTTTGTTGCCTTTGGATTCCTCTAGTATTTTTATGGTTTCCCGTCTTACGTTTAAGTCCTTAATCCATTTTGAGTTTATTTTTGTATATGGTGTAAGTAATCCATTTCTTGCTAGGACTGACTGACATAAGTCAAAAGATACTAAAAGCAAATAGGCTTAAAAAATGGAAGCAGAGAGAAACCAAGATGGCGGCATAGGTGAACACTGGAATTGCGGCTGTGCATAACTATTTTAAAAAAACAACAAAAAGAAAAAAAGGACACCACCCAGACCCACGGGAAGGCTGGCTGAGTGGAAATTCTACAACTAGAAAGAGACTGAGACTCAGAGGAGGTGCGGAAATAAAGTGCACAGGTAAGGAGGCACGTGCAAAAGAGCTCGCGGAAACGGCTGGAAGCATTTCGTACTGGAGGGAAGCACAAGCTCCTGACGGCTCTGAACTTCAGTTCCAGGCGAGATTCTGGGGACTCAGAATCATACGGGGAGGAGCTGGACTGTCTAGCACCCATCAGGAGCCTGGAGAAACTCCAGAGCGGCTTGAGACGTGGTGCCTCTTAGAGCAGGGCTGAGAAGGAGCCATAGCTGGTTGCTCCGCCCTGTAGACTTCCTGAGACCCCACCCCATCCAAGCTGCTCACAGAGGCTTTTGCATATAAAAGGCTGGGAAGCCCCAGGCAAAAGCTAAAAATAGCAGCTCCTTGGAGATACAAGTGCCAGCATACCAAAACAACTCTTGCCCCATAAGGGTGTCTCCAGCACAGAAGTTCTCCCACTGTAGACATAGCTGATCTGCATAACCAAGTGGCTTGGAGGTCATTTCCTCTCAGTGATCACCTAACATAGAACACCACTCTATCAACCCAGGGAAGCAGCCAAAATGTGGAGACAAAGAAACAGATCACAAATGACAGAAATGGAGGAAAGCAAATGACTGGATATAGAGTTCAAAACCACGGTTTTACAGTTTTTCAAGAATTTTCTAGAAACCGCTGATAAAATTAGTGAGACCCTAATAAATCTAATGAGACCCTTGAGGATATGAAAAAGGACAAACTAGAAATTAAGCATATACTGACTGAAATAAAGAATATTATACAGAGAACCAAGATGGCAACATGAGGTATATACCTAAATGCACAGCCTCCACAACTACATTATAAAAATACAACTATACATATAAACAGCCATCCTCCAGAACCAAGGGAGGGGAAGCTTTACAACTAGAAGGCAAGAGAAGGAATGCAGTGAGACTGAGTAGAAGCTCCTGGCACCAAAACTGAGAGGTACGGATGCGCAGAACGGAAGCGGCAGCGCAGGTGAAAGGGTGGCGGCAGCTGTGCTTGGGTCCACAGCTCGGAAGGAGATTATAAACTCTGGGGTCCCACTGAATGCTATGTGGGCTGAAGGGCAATGGTGGGGGGGAGACCAGTGGCATTCTAGCAGTGCTGTTCACAGCGATCACTGATGCGGGGACTCCAGGGCGTGCAGATGCCAGGGCATGGAGGAGCCAAATCCGGGAGAAGCTGTGGAGTCAGCGGAGGGGCAGCCATTGTGAGTTGCTCCACCCCAGTGATTCTGAAACCCCGCCCCACCCCACCCACAACCCCGCCCAAGCTGTGTGCCTGCATGCCTTCAGCATAACCTAAGGGTCTGCAGCTGGGACAGAACTCCAAAAGATCTAAACCCCAAACAACAAGGAGAAAGACCTGCAGGTCATTTCCACCCAGTGATACCTCCCAGTGATAACTACAACAAGACTGTGCACCAAGCCTTCAAAGGCATACAACAAGAGTGTCTACCACAGGTGATTGGGGAGGCTGAATCACTGGGCCCTATAGGACACCTAGCACAGAAAGCCACCCTATCAACGAGCAGCCAAAATGCGGAGACTAAGAAACAGATCACAAAAGACAGAAATGGAGGAACGCAAACGACTGGATATAGAGTTCAAAACCACAGTTATTAGGTTTTTTAAGAATTTTCTAGAAACTGCTGATAAATTTGAAAAGGACCACCTAGAAATTAAGCATACACTGACTGAAATAAAGAATAATATACAGAGATGCAAGAGCAGATGAGAGGATTGCAAGAATCAAGTCAAAGATATGAAATATGAAGAAGCAAAACCCACCCAGCCAAAAAAAGCCAAAAGAAAAAAAATCAAAAAGTATGAAGATAGTGTAAGGAGTCTCTGGGACAACTTCAAGCGTACCAACATCAGAATTATAGGGGTACCAGAAGAAGAGAAAGAGCAAGATATTGAAAACCTGTTTGAAGAAATAATGACAGAAAACTTCCCCCACCTGGTGAAAGAAATAGACTTCCAAGTCCAGGAAGCGCAGAGAACTCCAAACAAAAGGAATCTAAGAAGGACCACACCAAGACACATCATTATTAAAATGCCAAGAGCAAAAGACAAGGAGAGAATCTTAAAAGCTGCAAGAGAAAAGCAGTTAGTTACCTACAAGGGGGCACCCATATGACTATCAGCTTATTTCTCAACAGAAACTTTGCAGGCCAGAAGGGAGTGGCAAGAAATATTCAAAGTGATGAACAGCAAGAACCTACAACCAAAATTACTTTACCCAGCAAGGCTATCATTCAGAATTGAAGGTCAGATAAAGAGCTTCACAGACAAAAAAAAAAAAGCTAAAGGAGTTCATCACCACCCAACCAGTATTATATGAAATGCTGAAAGGTATCCTTTGAGAAGAGGATGAAGAAAAAGTAAAGATAAAAATTTTGAAAAACAAATACATATCTATCAACAAGTGAACTAAAAATCAAGCAAATAAAAAATCTGATGAACAGAATAAACTGGCGAATAGAATAGAATCAGAGGCATAGAAAGGGAGTGGACTGACAATTTTCAGGGGTGAAGGGTGTTGGGGGTGCGGGAAGAGAATGGACAATGATCATACACCTATGGATGAGGACAGTGGTGGGGGACAGAGGGTGAGGTGGGAACGGGGAGGAGGGGAGCTGTGGGGGTGGGGGAGAAACAACTGTAATAATCTGAACAATAAAGATTTTTTTTAAATGGAAGCAATAAAATATTTGAGAAAGGCAAACAAAACAACAACAAAGCAAAATGAGGTTAAATACTGCAAAAGCTCACACAGCTTGTAAGAGGGAGAGCCAGTATCTGAAGCTCTTCTGTCTGTCCCCAGAGCTAGTTCCTCAATCCCTTCCCCATAACACTACATCTGCAGCTAGACAGTGAGACATACAGACACAGAACCTCAGAGATGTCAGAAACCATCACCTCTCCTTCTAGGTATGTACTCCTAAGCCTACACACAGACATGCACAGGAGCATGTGCATGTACAGAGTACATGTGCACATGAACACATATGTGCATGAACACAGCTCCACCCCTGCTGCTGGCCCTAATTCCCTTCCCAGAGATGAGGCTACACTTCTGGAGCCCAGGTTCCCTACAAGCTCCTGGGCACAGAGCTCATCACGGGCATCAGTAATGGTTCTTCTCTGAGGAAGACCACAGGGCCAATGCCCCCAGGGCTTTGGCTTGCTGAGAGGACAGGCCCCTGGGTCTCCCTTTCTATCATCAATTCCCACAGTAGATGGAGAGAAGAGCTGGCACATTTCTGAAGTTATATGAGCACTTCTAGCAGCCTTTGTCCTCAGAGATTAAGAACTGATCTTAACTCCCTGGCAAGCCCCAAGTTCGGACACTGAATCTCCTCTGTCAGCCCACAGGTAGGCAAGCTGAGGGGTTTGGGGATCAGAGACTGTGGCATCAATATATTCATGTGATCTTCCTCCCTTTCCTCATCTTGTCTTCTTCTCTCCTCCATCTCAAAAGCCAGGAAAAGTTAGGATAATGCAAGGAGGGGTTGAAAGCACACACTCCGAAGCTGAACTCCACTCCATCTAGCTATGTGGACTTAGGCTAGTCCTTCAATTCCATGTGCCTGAATTTCATTATCTGTAAAGCAGAGGGTATAAAGACTAAATGACCTACTGTGTGTAAAGTTCTTAGAGCAGCGTCTGGCATGTGTAAGCGCTGACAGTACACAGGGAAGAGGCTGTAATGAAGTGGTCATCTCCAAAAGGGAACTTCCGGGTGAGGTGCTGCGAGCTCAGCAGAAAAACACGAGATGAGTTTCCAGCAGAAGTCCCATTTAAGCACTGCTGGTTGATCAGATGGAGATTAAAGGTGTGTTGAGGCTGAGGGAAAAGACTTCCAATGGCCATATTTTCTAGTAAATGTCCACTTGCTTGGAATCTAGAACAGCTGGGAAGGGAGAGGTAAGTCTCTAAACTGACATATTTGTAAAAAAATAAATAGAAAGGAGAGATTTCAGAGAGCTGAAAAAAGGGTACTGCACAATCCGTAGCTGGTCAGTCATGCCTATTCAAATGCAAACAATATAATGTAAAGTTAAATATGGAAAGAACTCCATCCCTCCAATCTCACTTCAGAAGGAAGCCACACACCCCAAAACAAACACAAATATATTTTTTTACCAAAATGGGGTTATTCTATATGCATTGTTCTGCAACTTGCTTTTATCACTTAAACAAATATCCTAGACAGTTCTGTAATGGAGATAACATAGCTTAGCAATGAGCAGCTTCTACTCTGCGCATCAGACTGACTGAATTAAAACCACAGCTCTGCCACCTCCACACTGTGGGATCTGGTGAGTTACTCAACTTTGCTAAATCCTATTACTTTATCTGTAAAACAGGGATGATGATAGTGTCAATATCAGAGGGTTGAAGGAAATAAAATTATAAAAGACACACAAAGTGCTTAGTTCAATGTGTGGCATATATTGAGTGCTAATATGTGATGGCTAATGTTAGCCATTATTTCTTTAGACACTGCATGATATTGACTAACAAGAATGCACTACAAATTGTTTAATAATTCACCTATCTTGATATTTAGGTTGTTTCTTCTGTGGGTTGCTTTGCGTATTTGTACTGTTTTTTCGGTGTTATAAACAAAGTAATAACAAAAATGTGTACATATCTCTGTGCTACACATACGTGGCTATTTTTTAAAGGATAGATTTACTCAAGAGGAATTATTGGATAGATACAGGTTTTCAATTCTGATAGAAACTGCCAAAAGGTATATCCTGATTACCCTCTAATTACCAATATATGTGAGGGATTTTTTCTTTAAATATTGTTCAAAAACTGTACTGATAATCTGATGGGTGAAAATTGTATGTCAGTGTAATTTATGTTTTCTGATTGCCAGTGGGCTAAACATCTCATGTTTTCTTTAATAAACATGTTGCAGATATTTTCTTTGAGTCAATAGTTTATATTTCAGCTTTACTTATTGTCTATTTTGGTGAAATTTTTACATATTTTAGTACACTACTTTGTCTTTATTGCCGCTATATTTTATTTCTTGCTTGGAATGGCATCCCCATACTGAGGCTATTAAAATATGCTCCTTCATTTTTTGCTAAAACTTAGTTTATACTTTGGAATTTTACTTTTAGATTTTTCATTCATATGAGTTTTACTTTTATGTGTGGGTTAGATAGAAATCTAGCCATATTTTCTGAAGATTCAGCCAACTATCATAAATATCACTTATTTAATACTCCATCTTTCCTACATTGCTATGAAATAAATCTTTACTACATACTAAGTTCCATAGAGTTTAAGATCTGTATATATGTATAAATACAGATATATAAAATTTATTTATGTTGGTCCATTAATTTGCTTTTCTCTGTATGTTTTTCTTACTGTTTTTCATTATTTGTGTGTTTTGATTTTTAGGTTAGAAAAGTTCTCTGTTATTATTCTAATTTTTTTCCAATTAGAATAATCTTGTCTTTCTTTAGCCATGTACCCCTTTAGATAAATTTAGAATGATCTAAAGTGACAGTAAAAATTCCCTTGGGGTTAATTACAGGAGGGAATAGGGGTAAGGGGAGATAGAGAGGGCATAGTGGGGATGAATGGTGATAAAAGGAGACTTGACTTGGGGTGGTGAACACATAATATATAAATGATGTATTATAGAATTGTACAGCCTCAGAGGGAAGGTAGGAGAGGGCAGGGGTAAGGAGGAGAGATCAACCAAAGGACTTGTATGCACGTGTATGAGCCTAACCAATGGACACAGACAACAGGGGGTGAGGGCATGAGGGGGGGGGTGGAGTAATGGGGGTATAAGGACACATATGTAATACCTTCATCAATAAAGAAATTAAAAGTCAAAAAAAGAACTATACACCTGAAACCTATATAATTTTATTAACCAATGTTGGTCATACTAATAAGTTTGAGTTTTTTAAAAATTCTCTTGGGGTATTACTGTTTTACATTGCTTAAATGTATATATGAAGAAGAAATAATGTGCAAGATACTATCATTCAAATTAGCTAGTAACTTTTAAAATATGGTATTGTTTTACCAAAGCTGTATAAATCGGTATAAACTTGTAATACCTAGGATATAGCAAGTTTTTTGTTTGATTTACATTGTAATCAATTCTGAGTTCTTGAGATTGGAAATAAAGCTTAAGGAAAAGATGCTCAAAAAGGTTGTGAAGGATTAATATAAAATATTCTTACCTAGCAAAATAATCAACACATTAAAAAAATTCCCTTTGGGTGTTATTATAGATGCATTGAATTTTATAATTTAAGAAAAACTGACTTTTCTCCAGCTTCACTGAGATATAATTGACACATAACGTTATAAATTAAAGGGTACAGATGATTTGCTACAGTTATATATTGCAAAATGATTACCACAGTTGGGTTAGTTAATACCTTTATCACCTTTCATAATTACTACTTCTTTTATGTGATGAGTAGAAATTGTGGTTACCAGGGGCTGGGGAGGGTGGATGGAAGAAATGGGGAAATGTTGTTTTGAGGTACAAACTTCTAAGCAGTAGATAAATTAATCCTCAATATCTAATGCACAGCACAGTGACTATAGACAATACTGTACTATAAACGTTAAAGTTGATAAAAGACTAGATATTGTTTCCACCACAAAAAAATAATAATTATGTGATTTCTAACATGATACATGTGTCAGCTAGTGCTACACTGGCAATCATACAGCAATATATAAGTGTATCTAATCAACATGTTCTATCCCTTTAAACTT
>PVJC01003827.1:0-67691 GCA_004026665.1 Murina feae | reverse complement strand
AACAGAAACTTTGCAGGCCAGAAGGGAGTGGCAAGAAATATTCAAAGTGATGAACAGCAAGAACCTACAGCCAAAATTACTTTACCCAGCAAAGCTATCATTCAGAATTAAAGGTCAGATAAAGAGCTTCACAGACAAAAAAAAGCTAAAGGAGTTCATCACCACCCAACCAGTGTTATATGAAATGCTGAAAGGTATCCTTTAAGAAGAGGATGAAGAAAAAATAAAGATAAAAATTATGAACAACAAATACATATCTATCAACAAGTGAATCTAAAAATCAAGTGAATAAGAAATCCGATGAACAGAATAAACTGGTGAATAGAATAGAATCAGAGGCATAGAAAGGGAGTGGACTGACAATTTTCGGGAGTAAAGGGTGTTGGGGGTGCGGGAAGAGAATGGACAATGATCGTACACCTATGGATGAGGACAGTGGGGGAGGGGATGGGGACAGAGGGTGGGATGGGAACTGGGAGGAGGGGAGCTATGGGGGAAAAAGAGGAACAACTGTAATAATCTGAACAATAAAGATATTAAAAAAACAAACAAACATATTTTTAAGATAAGACTGTACCATATTTTATTTAACAAATTTCCTATAGTTTGACATTTTGGTTGCTTCCAAATTTTGAAAATGTAAATAGCATTTTTTTGTGGCTAAATCTTTGCGTACTTATTTCCTTTCCTTTCAGACACGTTTCTTGGTGTAGAAGTGCTAGGTCAAAGCATATGCACATTTTTAAGCTACTGAATTCTAAAAATATTGTAGTCTAACAAGGTTATGCTGATCATTCCTCTGTCACTTATCAATGATGTATTATTATTTTTTTTAGCATCTGACAGTTTCACAGTTGACAAATTATATGCATTGTTTTTAACAGGATTTTTTTTATTTACTAAACAGCACCAAGTCTTTGAAAAATGACCATTAGTCACTTTCCTTCTTACTGAAATGTCTATTTTCATATAAGATATTAATATTTTTCATTCAGCAAATACTTTCTGAGCATCTTTTATGTGCCACAAAGTATTCTAGGTGCCAGGATATGTTAGTGAACAAGTCAAGTCAGGATCCCTGCCCTCCCAGAGTGTACATTCTAGCTTGAGTGCGTTCTAAGAGGCTTAGCATGAAAAGAATATTGACAATTTTATCATATTCTGCAACTGTTTTTCAGCCTCAGTTCATCTTCTGGAACTAATGTGTGTATTTAGAAGAGAGACATAATTAGGGCCAGCGTGGGTAGAATATTAGAGGTGGGTTACGCCTCTAGAGTAAATTCCTTCATTTTATACATTAGAAACTAGAGTAGGACCACAAAGAGAAAAAGACTCATCCAGGCTCACAATGGACTAGTGACCTAGAGAAATATCTGCTAGCAGGGCTGAATCCAGTCCAAATAACTGAAAATAAAATCCTCGTTAGTTCACTATCTTTGTCTCTACAACGAACCACTAACAACTGTTGGGGCTTTTCTATGTGCCATGCATTGTGCTAAGCACTTTATATGCGTAAATTATTTAATCCATCCTGTGAGACGGGTCCCAGGAATCATCTAGTAAACAGGTGGGCTAACTGAGGCTTGGAATATTTAAGTAAACCAAGGTCTCTCTCTCTCTCCCCCTTTCTCTCTCTAAAATCAATTTAAAAAACAACAACCGTTTCAATGATAGTTATGAACCCAATTTAGTAGTTGAAACTCATGAATAATTTATGTAAGTTATGTTGCTCATTATGGAATCATTACCATAAATCGGAAGATGGCCATTTGGATAGAGTGGCCAAGAAGAGGATAAAGAATGCTTGGAACAGAACTGAGCACTGACCTCTGGACATTGTGATTGTGGGCATTTGCCAGTCCCCTGGTGGAGTGTTTACAGTGACGAGTCTGATCCCACCTAAGCAGATATACGTGAAGGCGTTTCCTGTGTGGGACACTCCAAAATATTCTTATCTTAGTCCTCATTCTCTTGTTTATGGGGTCCCCCGTGAAAGAACTCCATTCAGGGTTAAGCAAAAGACCACCTATGGTCACAACTATGGAACCAAGGCCTGGGGACCCTTGCTGAGTCTGTCAGTCCTGGAGTTTCATAGCCAGTGTCCAAATGGAGAGTATTTATGATTTAAGTGCTGTCAGGTAATTCATAATTACACAAGCAAACAAGAAATTCAATATAAGATGATTTGCATTGATTTGTTGGCTATGCTCTAAGAGTTTGCTGTTAATTTATAGGATAAACATTCTTAATATTACCCAAACATTTTGTTGTTCTAATAAATGGTTCTTAATATTTTGAAATCACTTGATTGTTCCCTTAGGTCTCAGACTGTCTGAAAGCCATTTTTATTAGGAATCATGACTCAGTCTCCTGGTAGACAGTTTTGTGAGCCTAACAACTTCTCTATAAATATTACCGGCTGAGTCAAAACTAAGTGGAAGAAATGAATAGACTTGTGGTTTTCTCCATAGAGACTTTAGAAACCCCCAGGTTTTATTTTAGTCTAATTGTATATTTTGACTTTTTCTAGGTCATCATCACAGCCTGGCCCTTACACAAATCTAATGGAACCATGTTTCACAGGCTACGGAAATGGACAGGCCATTTAAAATGCCATGGGGTTAACAAAGATGAATCCATATGTCTTTGCAGGCCAGTGGGTATTTCCTGCCTAGCAAGAACTGGAAGCAAGGAGGCATCACAGACATAATAAAAGTCTGATGCAGAGAGGTTTGCAACACCAGCTAGTCTCTTGTAAATATATCAATTGCAAGTCTCAGGTAGAGAAACAAAAAAGGGCAGAAACAGTAATCACCTTGCACTGAGCAGAGGAAACAGTTGCTAAGATTATTCTGAGGGTACAGCAGTCCTGAGACCCTAAAAAGCTGATCCTCTAACTTTCAACATGGCCGACTACATAATAGAAAGTAGGTGTTTGGGTCCAGATGGTGAAACTCAGCTCTTTTGGGACACAAGGCCTGAAGGCAACAGGAGAACATTGGTTAGGAGTTGTGGGTTTGACCAGGGTGTGAGTTTTTATTTTATCAAATTGACTTTGAGGAACTTTATTTCTTTGTGGTGCAGTCTCCTCAACTGTAAGTATCTCACAGGGTTACCAGTGTAGAAGATCATGTGTCTACCACAATGAGGTATCACCTCACACCTGTTAGGATGTCTATCATCAAAAAGACAAGATTGCTAGTGAGGATGTGGAGAAAAGGGAACCCTCACTCACTGTTTGCAGGAATGTAACTGGTGCAGCCACTATGCAAAACAGTACAGAGTTTCCTCAATAAATTAAAAAGTAAATCTAGCAATCCATCTCTGGGTCTATATCCAAAGAAAAGGAAATTGCTATCTCAATGAGATATATGTACTCCTATGATAATAGCTGCATTATTCACAATACCAAAGCATGAAACAACCTAGGTTTCTGTTGATGAATGAATGGGTAAAAAAGATGTGCCATGTCAGTGGACTATTACTCAGCCTTTAAAAAGAAGGAAATCTGTCATTTGTGATAACATAGTTGAACCTGGAGAGCATTATACTAAGTGAAATAAGCCAGACACAATACTATATAGTATCACTTAGAAGTAGCATTTTTATATGAGGTGATAAACATGTTACTTAACTCAATGGGGGAATTCATTACATTGATAAGAAGACTCAGATAGAAGTCACTGACATTTTGTAGACAGGTTGCATGATTGTTTTGAGACCCTGCTTCTCACAGAATTAATATCTATTTAGTTAGTCTTTACTAATTTTCTTCTTATCAGTTTCTTTTATTCCCCCTTTAGCAAGTTTGGCTACATTTTACTTTCCTTCTTAACATAATTGAAATCACATAAAAATCATTTTGTGAGCATCACACAGATTCTACAGTTATCATTAATATCTTATCTGATGAAACACATATTTGGGAATAGCCTCTCCCCGGTACCCAGTTTCCTCAAAGGCCCCTTTGGAAATGAGCCAACATACTGTTGTTTCAGACTATCATTTATCCAGCACCTGCCTCACAGACACAAACCTAAAGTTCAATTTCTGATGTTACCCATAATAGATAGCAATGACTATAATTTTTTATTCAAACAATTAGCACTGCTATCCTTCAGGCAGAATAACTTCCCTTTGGATAAGTGAGCAAACAAAGCTGTCAAGAATGCTAAAATATATATTCTCAAAACTCTGTGGAAGAGAAAAACACTACAGAAGGACTCTGTGGCCTCGGTGGAGGTAAAGAGAGCAGAGCTACCTGCTTCTAACCAAATCCTCCGAATCATCTCTCATTTTCCCTAATTCATAGACTTGTTCTTCAACATCAGATTTGTGGCCGTGCACAACGTCAGGCTAGAAGTGTACAAAATGCGTAAGTCTGAGGGCAGAAACTCCTTTCCCGCATTACTTATTTATCAAATAGGTGGATAGTAGATAGAAAACTTGGGTATTGTCTTGTCTTTCCTCCTCTCATGCAAAAAAATAAAAAATAAAAAATAAAAAAATCCCTGTGTCCTACCTTGTTAACATTTTCTGTTTATTTCATTTTCCTGCAATTTCTTATCATAGTTGCCTGTTAATCACAAACCTATGGAAAGGGTTTTTTTAATCTCACAGTCTTCATTGCTCCGTGGCATCTATTCGAAAGTTGCACCCCTGCTAAAGAGTGTCCAATTATACTCACTGCAGGGAAAACTAAGCTATCAGCAGTTGACTTTGCTTTTGTCTAAGGTATCAAAAGTGAAAGCAAATTAGGTATCTAAAAATAAAAATTAAAATTAAGACTAATAGAAAGGAGCTTTGACTTTCCTCATCACAGACTCATTTATACTTAATGACACAGACCGACTGAATAGGTAATTGTTCTAATCTCTCTGGAAATGGATTTTAAAAATATGGCTGAGCCATGCCTCCTTTCAGGCCAGGCAAATGGGCATTAAGACAATAGAGAAAGGAGAGCCTGTTTATGCAGTTACATACTAATTAACTTGTAGCATCAGTTTGCACAGGGGTTAGAGAGAGATATGCAGACCAGTGTTACTTAGACGGGTCAGCATGTAAATTCAGTGGTGCATTATTTTGCTCACAGAGCTCTAGCTGCCAGATCAAGCATGTGAGATATCGGGAAAAGAACACCAGCATCCTCTTTCCAAAAAAAACAACCAGTTTTGCTTTAATCAGAAAAAGACAATTTTAGTAATATAATTTATAGAACTTTCTCCTTGGGTGTACATGTTTCCTATCTGTGTTTACAGACACTCCTCCAGGCTTCTGACATACAATTGGGCTAATACTTCCTATCAGATGAATACTTGTGACTTTTACCCTCCTCGTACCATACCTTTCTCTTTCTTACTCTCACACTCGCCCCTCTCAGAGCTACTACCAGCTACAGAGGGACTTAGTTCTGAAGGGATTATAGCGCCACCTAAAGGCTGGCACAGGAAATGATTTTATCCATTGTCTTCCTACCACCTGCCTCTTCCCTCCTGCAAGGGTTCTTCCCACATATTTTAGCATCTTTTTCTAAGCCCTTTTAAAAAAACTCATAGTTGTTGTCCTTTCTTCCCTCAGCTCAGAACCAGGGGGAAATTTTAACAATCACAGGAAATAAAACAATTTTGTTGATGGAGCATTTCTTTTTCTTGAAGATGCTCTAAGCTATTTAAATTAGTCATTTTTTGTAATAATAATAATAACACTTTACATTTATTGAGTAGTAGCTCTTTTTACACTTTATGTATAATAATTTACTCATGTAAATGGAAGTAGTTACGTAAGCAACTTACATAATTCATGTATGTAATCCTCCTCCCAAATTTTACATACGGGTTAATAGTCTATTTGAATGTATGACAAACTTTTGGTAGAAACCAAGGACAAGTGAAATAATTTACAAAGCAAAACTAATTTACAACATGATACACACACATACACACAGAAATATCTACTGTGGTGACATAATTTGAAAAACAACTGTCTTCTGTCTTGTTAATAAACAGGCTAATGGACCCCTTCATTGAGT
This sequence comes from Murina feae, assembly GCA_004026665.1. Classification (NCBI taxonomy): domain Eukaryota; kingdom Metazoa; phylum Chordata; class Mammalia; order Chiroptera; family Vespertilionidae; genus Murina; species Murina feae. Next base: position 61,663 of record PVJC01003827.1, on the reverse strand, counting down.
GAGTCAGCTCAGCTAGTTTGTCCTTTTTTATTCCTCAGCTCCAACCCCACAGCTTTCAAATCTCTGTTGACAAGTATCTGTAGATGAGTCACAAGTGCAGCAGGAGCCTATGCCTGGTGGATAATATTGACCACATATTTATGTGTTTACTGACCATTTGTGTATCTTCCTCCTTAAAGTGCTAGTTTAAAACTTTTGCCCATTTTCATGACCTTCTTGTCTTTTTCATACTGAGTTATTAATGTTTTCAAAATACTTTCTGTATCCCTTTAAAAATACATAGTTTGCAAATTGAGCCACAGAGAAATACGTTTTCCTTAACAGTGTCTTATGACAAGCAAAGTTTTCAGTTGTAAAGAACTCTAATTTATCATCTTGTGAGTCGCGTTTTCTGTTCTCTCTATGAATTTATTGCCTACCTCTAGCTTGCAAACAAACCCCAGTGAACAAAGATCAATGGATTTGAAACCCAGTGCATCAGTGTGGGTCTAGCGAAGAGCCAGATATATCGTTCTATTTTCCTGGCAGCTTTATCCAGTGAGATTTGGTTTGGGCTTTGCTATGTTGTATCTTGGGCTATTACAGCCCTACTCTTAAGGGACAGCCTTTTTATTGAGACTTGTCTCCACTCTGGCTTCTTGGAAGCTTACATCGCTCAGCTCTGTTCAAATGTCTATCTTTTATTCTCGTTTATAGACTCCAAATAGCTACATTTTTAAAACTGGATCTCATTCCATACATGCTCAGCTCAGCATTTCGCTAAAGATTCAAGGGACCCCATGATATTTTTTTTCTATACAGTTTCCTTCTTTCAAGAGAGCTGCCTCGCCTGCCTCAGGACCAGTCTTGTTTCCTCCATCCAGAGCGAACGTTGCTCTCTGTTTGGACTTGAAGTCACAGGGCTGGGTCTCCAAAGGCCTCCTGGGAAGAAAGCTGCATTAGTGCTGGACTCACCTATGTGTTTCCATTCCCTCAAGGATCATATCCCTGATTTCCCAAAAAACAATTTTTCAATCTTGGTTGTTCCATTTTATAGATTTTTAATGGTAAGTTCTATGGTCATTTTCCTAATATAGCTTGAATTTTTTTTTTTAATGAGTTGGTGTGTATGTGCTTTAGATTTGATATAGTCAAATGGCATTTTCATTTTATAAAATCTTGAAAAATGAACAGAAAGCATAGAAAAGAAAATCACTGGAATCACTGGTAATGCCAACATTCAGAAATAAGTACTATAACCCTTTATATTTCTGTCTTTTTAATATATGTATGCATGTATATGTATGTACACACATATAAGTATATGTCAATAAAATTGGAATAATATACCTATTGTTTTATGACCTTTTTCCACTCCAACTTTATTATGAAGACTTTTTCATGTCATAAAATAATTTTCCACTATCAATAACCAGCATAATTTTAGACTATTAACCCCTTGCTGAAATGCAAATCCACCAACAGGATCATAAATGGTTGAATAGTTGATAAAAACTCTGATCTTGTCTTTCAAAATTTAAAAGAAAAAATTTCAAGTAGGTGAATATATAGTTTGCATACACCTGTTTGCTTTTTTCTTTTCATCTGATCTAGTGTCTCCTATAAGCTGTGTTCTAATTGCATTTGGAAAATTAAGCTAAAACCATTGTAGTTGGGTCATTTCTGCTGCCAGGTTGGTAAAGCTGCAGAGGTTTAAAGGATACAGCTCAGCACATCAAACAGCTTGGTTTGGGGTTCATTGCCTAAGTTCCCAAGGTCTCTTTCAAAATCATAAAAACCTGCAATAGAATTGAAGCTTTCAAGGGAGGAAGCTGTCCTCCATTCAGAGCAAAAAAAGGTCAGTCTGTTCCATTGCTGCCTTCTTTAGAAATCCTTAGGCTACACCGAGCAGTACCTTCTCTCTCTCTTTCTCCTCCTCTTCCTCCTTCTCCCACACATATACACACAGACCTGGAGGCTCACATCTCAGCAAGTGGGATTTTCCCCGAGTCCACATTGTTCCTTGTTTGTAGGGACGTGCAGGAGAATGAGAGCTGATGCTTCCCTGTGAGAAGCCACCTCTGTACTCACTTCACAGGCAAGCCTGCAGCTGCTGTGGACCTTGGAATTGGCTCCTGGAGCCAGTCTGCTGGGGTGGAGGTCATTGACTTGCCTCATTTGTCTGTGTGAGCATGATCTTTTTGCAGAAGGAAACGGAGGGAAGGACAGGAGGTGGAGACAGGGAAGCAAAAGGAAAAAATAATAACTTAAAATCATGGCCCAGATCCAGCAGGTCGCTCCTATTAGTGTGCCTGTTTCAATTCAACGGTATGGTACCATGATGCTGTATGGGTTTCCTGCACCATACGTTACTGATTACCTTAAAGAAAACATTCCATTTTGCTCATGTAGACACACCCAGTGTTCCAATCCCGTCATCTTGTCTACCTCAGTTGAAGTAATTTGACTCGTATTTAGATTTCTAACCATTCCATTTTTTATTCATGGCATTTTGTTCCTAAGCACATTCTTTTAGAAAGAACTGCATATTTCATCACTTAATTTTGCTTTGCACAAAGAAAATATCAACCCAAATTACTGAAAATGACATGATGCATTATCCAAGTTTAAGGAAGTCTCCGTTGACTCAGGCAAAAAGACCCATATTTTTGTGGTGAAGATTAAATTTGTCAGAGATTACTGTCTGTTCAATCATAAATCAGATGGTGACATGCACAAGGCTGTCAGATCGATAACATCATCCTAGCTCCCATTTCAAGCTATGACTTAAGCCCAATATCTTCAAACATATCCTATGGGCTCTAATTAATTCCTGAAATAGAATCCAATCAACCATAATGGATCATTTTACTTATGCTTTTTAGTCAAACTTGATGTAAATGTTTTGTATTAAATAGATGTACACACACACACACACACCTACACACACATACTACAAAAAGAAAACAAATAATACCACATGGGTCAATGAGATGTTAGCTAGAATCACCCACCCTTTAGGATATACCTGATATTGATCAATTTTTTTTTCTTACATAATTTTGGAAAAGTCTGTGCATTCCCAGAATCCCTCTGTTTCAGTGATTTAGTTCCAAATGAGTTAGTTCCATTTTCCCATTCCACAGGTATGCTGTCACACACATGAGAGCCATTTATGAACTCTATCTCAGTCCTCCTCTCCCATTTCTAAATGTTCAATGCCCAGAGCTCACTCTCTGATATCTTCTCTTCCCCATGTACACTCATTCCTTGGTGACCTCATCTAGTACATGTCCTTAAGTATTATCCATATACTTACATGGATATACATATAATATCCATATATTAATACCCTATGACTGTTGTAACAAATTACCACAAACTTAGTGTCTTAAAACAACATACAGTTCTTTTTCTCACAGTTCAGGAGTCCAGAAATCAAAATGAGTATTACTGGGCTGAAACCAAGTTGTTGCTTCCTCTGGAGGCTATAAGGGAGATCCCATTTCTTACCTCTTCCAGCTTCTAGGGCAGCCAACATTCCTTTTGTTGTGGCCACCTCACTCCAATCTCTGATTTCCTGGTCACGCTCCCCCCTCCTCTTCTGTATATGTGGGAAATCTCCCTCTGCCTCTCTTATAAGAACAATTGTGATGACATTTAAGGTGGACTAGATAACCCACAATAATCTCTCCATCTCAAGATCCTTAATAGCATCTGAAAAACAAAACAAAACCCTTTTCCTTAAAAGGTGGCAGTGGTTTCAGGAACCCAACACCCTTGCGAGCATGTTCAGCTTACTAGCAGATCCTTCAAAAGCACATATCTCAACCCTCAGATTAGACTAAGCCATAGTCCACCAGGCGTCTTGGGACACCTCTGACTTCATTCCCCACCACCTTCCTGCCTGTCCGCTGAGCTCCAAGCACACCTGATTCTCTGCTGTTAGATTTGCAGGGACTTAGAACTTGCTTCCTCATCTCATTCAGGTCTCTACTCAAATGTCACCTTCACTGAAAATCCACCTCCAGCCACCTTGTCTCCCACTTGATCTCCCTTTCTGTGTCTCCTTATCTCTTTCCCCTCTTCTCCTCTTTTCCCGTCAACATTCCAACCTGCCATGCATCATCCCCTCTTCATACAACATCACTTTCATCTCAGTTTACAGTAAGCATTTCACAGTACACAAAAGTTATATGACCGGGACAATAGAAGGTAGTTATTACTGGATAATTGACAATTCAATTATCGTATAACATTTCATGCACTTATAAAGGTGAAATATATATTACAAAAACAAGCCACAGGTATCATTACAAGGAATAATGAAAGTTTATCCTGTTCTCTTTTGAAAAAGCATTTCTGTATTAAAAGAACACACAACTGTGGGCAGCAGAGACCAGTGTGTGCCTTTCGTGCCCAGTCACCTTTTCTGGGTTCTGTTGTGAGCACAGGGCTCTTCTCATTGGGGATCCTGTTGGCTACCGAGGCCACACGCCCACAAAGTCAGACCTCAACAACAGGCCATTCCAAGTCATTACCCTAAGTGTTACCTTTTTGTGTGCTACTTGTGTGTGTGTATGTGTGTGTATGTGTGTGTGTGTTTAGTTTTTATTTTGAAATAATTCTAGATTCCTAAGAACTTGCAAAAATAGGACAGAGAGGTCTCCCTGTAATCTTCACTTTCTTTGGTTTTTAATAGGATATTTTTACAAGTCAGTAGCTAAGGCAATGATTCTCCTTGCTGTTGAGTGCAGGGCACTTGAAATTTGGTGAACTCATTTTCAGTCCCACAACACACCTGGCTCAGGAGGCTTTTCCTGACCCACACACAGCAGTGCCCTTTCCTTGTGCTTCTAGAACATTCTGAGCTCACTTTATCAAAGTACACAAATGGCTGCACCACACTTGATGGCTGGCTTGCCTCCATCACAGATATATTACCTGTGTGGGGGAAGGGGCGTGTCTGCCCTGTTCCTTTCTCAGACAGTTTCAAGACCCTGCTAAGTGCGTGGCACATATCAGAGGCTCAACGTGCAGACACCAACAAGCAGGCCACCCATCCAGCTGGCTGCTTTGAGAGGCCAGGGGACGGTCGAAGCCACACTGCTCTTCACCATTCTTGTTTCATTGCAGCCCAGAGTTGCAGGCATTTTTCCTATGCAGTCCATAGAGGTTGTACTGGACTTATGTTCGCAGCTTGAAATTCACAAATGAAGAGACGCAGTAGGTGTTTAGGAGCTTGGAGGGTGCAGGGGGCTTTACTGCGCATAACAAGTCAAGTCCCAGTTGCAAAGCTGGTGTGATCTTCCTAGCACAGGTGGAGGCGGACACTAGGAGGAAAGGAAGGCCTGTGATTCTTTCAGTGGCTTAAAGATAATTAAACTCATGTAGAAGCAGGTTCTGAGGTTTGTGAGCCATGATAATGCCTGAGCAGGAGAGACGATACCTTCACAGTAAGTGGGTTCACTTCCTGTTCTTGTGAGAGAAATAAATAAAAGTTCAGATGAGCTGTTTTTATTTACTCTCAAGGTGAATTCACAGTCCTTATCTACTTATCATCCAAAACAGAGCCCAGCCATCTCGCTTTCAAACAAGGCCTGGGAGATCGATCTCAGCTGGAGTAGGTCTTCACCAGCCGAGTCCCACACAAAGCAGGGAGAACATTCCCAATGCCCGCTGCCTGCCACAGGGAGTCACCGCTGCCTTTTGTCCTGGGTCGGTGCTGTTTTGTATAATCATGCATTTATCCTTAGGTGACTTCAAGCAGGGCAACTCTGCGTTGAAAGAACTGATTGTTGCTTTGGCTTTTCAGAGCTATTCATGTCTACAACCCGGAGCAAGACCCTGTAGTTACAAACTTAAGTGAGTCAGACAATTGGATAAGTATACACACAAGGAACCAGGCTCACTGGGAACTCAAACAACTGCATTTTGAAACAATATAATTTATAACTTGCATAGCTACAGAGGGGGCGGTGGATCCTAAGTTATTCTTTTTTTAATCTCAGTGCATAAAGTCACTGTGTACACCACGGTGACAGTGAGTGGCTCGTGTGATTTCTTCCCTCGTAAGGAATGGTTCCCAGAAAGATTGCTCAGTGACCTGATGGCCCTCATGCTGATTTGGGCACTCCGTTGGTTAAGGGCTGTTGCCACTTCCAGCCACTGGTGGTTCCTCATTCTTTTGCGTGATCAGCGTGAGGTTTTTGTGGAAATCAAGCCACCCCATGGCTGATTGCTGGGCACTAGCACCTCCTATCAGCTCTGCTGCCTCCCAGTTAATGACAGCTGTGCCACACTTCTCCAGACCACCTCCGTGCCTTGAGGGGCTCTTACCTGCTCCATGCCCAGCCACAGTGCTCCTGCGTGTGGGTTCCTGAGGCACCGCGTTAACCGACCAATCGCATGTTTCTTCGTTAATGATGGTAGGGCCACATGTGTGTCTCCTGCTCTTTCTTCTCCGTACAGTTTTGAGTTAGTAAATGCAGGCTCCCTAGTTCATAAAGTGTTGTGTTTCAAAGTTACTTTGAAAATCTGGTGAAGCATCAACAAAATTTTTCCCTAGAACAAGGTAAGAAATGTTGGCTATGTCCTCAGTTCAGCCTATAAAAAGACCAGGTGGTAGAACTGAAATAACATAGACTTGCAGTGAAAAAAACGGTACTAATATTGATACAAATATATTTTATTTCAAGCTACATGTGATCAGTGTGGAGTCCTGGACCATCCAACCCCATTAACAACAGCCAGATCAGAGCTAGGAGGGGCCAGGGAAAAACTTTCAAATCACAGGCCCATGGGAGAAAGTCTAGTGAGGTGGAGAGAATGCAATATTTTACCATATCTGAAGGAAACGAAACAGCTCTATGATCCATCATGAATCACTGCGGATGCACCAAGGATGACAACACGATAATAACAGAGATGACCTCAGGCCAATGACACGCCTGCTCATTGAAACATGCTGTGAGTAGGGTAAGGAGAAACGGCACAGTGTAGATGGGATTGGTGGTCCAAGAAGCACACCCTTAGAGAGCAAGAAGCGCCCTCTCTGAGCCCAAACTTTACTGATCATAAGAATCAGGAACCACTTGCCAGAATGCAGATCAGCAAGTCTTCCTATGAGACTCACTAAGTCAGAATCTCCAAACACGAGAACTATGGGGCCCACTCGTCGCCTGACATGCTGATACCCAGCCTGGTCGCATAAAGTACGGATGAGGCCTGTCCATGTGATTCCTATGTACAGCTTTGGGGAAAGCAATGAATAGCAGCAGACACTGGAGGGGCCAGGGAGCGTGTGGGGATGGGGTGTGACAAGCTCTATTCCCCCTCTGCAGTGACAAGAGGAAAGTGTCAGAGAGAAGGGATCACTTATTCAATCCTTTACACAATGAACATTTTTCAAGTTCTTTTGATTATATTCCCTGATTATATTTCACAATGATCATCTTTCTGTGCTAATCATTCCCTATAGAATCCCCAGTTTTTTTCATCTGGATTGTCTATTTTTACATTGTCATGTGTAGAATCTTTTCTTCTGAATTACATCAGGGCACTATTTCCACCGAGTTAAACATAAGCACAACAGTGCAATAGTCAAACAGTTATTGAGCACCTATTATATTCAATCTCGGGACTGAATGCTGATGAATACGCAATGAATGAGAACGCAGATATTAAGGATGTTGTAATTCACTTAAGAGAGAACAGAGAGACCTTAGAAGTTAAGAGAAGGGTACAAGGAAGCATGTGATCACAGCAATGGAAAATGGGCTAGGAGTTCAGAGATGGGAAACACCACATTAGTGGGTGCTGGTAGTCAGGATTGCCTCTACAACTGCAGGGCCCCAATGCAAAAATTAAAAATTCCCAGACAAGACCAACAACATGTTCAATCAAGCATGAACCTTTCAAAGGCAGGAGCCCTGTGTGACGGCATGGGTGTGTCACACACCCATGAACCTGGCCCGGGCTACAGGTGACAAATAGCTCTGAGAATCTGAAGACATCAAACTGGTCTTTGAAAGAAGGACTGGACTGGTAGAAAGAGCAACAGGAAAAGCGGTCAGCATTGCTAAGGACATAGGATAGACAAGGCAGAATATGGAGACCAGGATTTTCAACTTTGGCTGCCTACTGGGATTGGTACAATCAGCCTGGTGCTGAAGGCTGGCATCAGCAATGACACGTCCTGCGGACAGAAGGTATCTTTGATACATGTGATGAAAATGCCACCCTACTTCTCAAAACTGCCAAGGTTACCCAAAGCTAGGAAAGTCTGAGAAACTGGCTTCTTGTTGATAACAGAGAGTTGCATCTGGTTCTTTAATTCATTCTAAGGATCTCTCTCTTTTAGTATTTAAAGCATTCACATCTAAAGTGATTATTGATATATACTTATTAGTATCTCTCATGCTTGTAACCTTTTATTCATTTATTTGTTCTTTGTTTCTTTTTGTTGTTCTTTTCCTCTATCTTCTCTGGTTTTAATTGAACATTTTGCTTCCTCCTAAGCATATCAATTATACTTTTTAAGAATTTTTAGTGAAACCATTTCTGTATCTGTAAAATGGGAAAGTTTTTAGATTATAGGCTTTTTGTGAAAATTAGAATAATATAATAAGCTTATAACGGTCATATTCTAGTTTCTCATTCCCTTTATTATAGAAAATGCTTACTCAGTATTGAGAGTCCAGTAAATCCGATTTGGGATTCAGACTTCTGCGCAATTTATCTTACACAATCTATGTTGATTGGAATAAATTCTAAATGTTGAATTTGCCTAAAATAATCTAAATCTGATTAACTTCCTTTATATAACTCTATTTAACCAGCATACCTGGTTTGAATATATTAGTTAAGGGAAGATATTTTAATTCATTTGCCCACTTTTCCTGATATGACAGCAATAAGTCATCTGGATTACTTAATAATGCTTGAACCATGAGGCGATCCTGAAAAGGGGAAATGATATAACTTACATAAGGCTAATGAGCATCTTTGCTTTTCAACTGAATATTTAGAAAACCAACCCCTCAAATCAATTAGCTATACCTCTAATTTCAGTATTTGCACGACAACACATTATTTACTGCTTATATAACAGAGTTTAGTTGTCTATTCATTACTTTCATAACAGTTTATTGAGATAAATATTCATTATTGAAGCATTCTCTATTGAAATAAAAAACTCAAAACTATGCAACTTCAAGAATTAACTTAAATGCAAAAAAAATAATTTTATTAAATATTCTGAATAGAAAACTATCTGGCAGAGCTGCAAACTGTCAAAACTAAAATTCCCTTGCCATGGCCATTTATGTTTTATTTGCTGTTCCACTGCAAATTATGTTAAAGCAGATGCCTAGTCAGATGGCAAGGTTTCTATGTGTTTGGATTCTGTGTGTATGAAGGCTAAAACAGCTTTCCAAAGTACTCTGAATAATTACTTAAAATCAAAATGCTTTTTGTGCTTAATGGAATAATAATACTCTACTAATAGAATCTTTGGTTGCTTACTGTTGAGGGAATTCCAAAAGGCTTTCCTATATCCGAAACACCATTGGATCTCCTTGGATGAGACCTGGGATACAATCTGTTCAGGTATTTTCATTATACAAAAGAGTCGTCACTGCAAAATGGATGGCTCCATCAAAACCTAATACAACACAGAGATTTGCAATATGGTGATTACCACTGTGATTTGATTCATTAATTCTCAGTAACAGTTGTTAATCAGCTCATTAAGCAAGTATTGTACAGAAGCTTTCAACCAGGGGAAACCTCTTAAAAACCACTAAATATCTTTCTTTGCAGGGAGAGGAAAAAGAAAGTAGGTTTAATGCCAGAGGAGTAGGCTATAAATATGGCATTTTTTCATCTACAGCAAAGTTTTAAATAATTATACTTTTATAACATTATAAACACAATAACACTGAGGACCTTGTCCCTTTTCCAAAAAAAAGAAAAAAAGAAAAGTTAGCAGTCAGAAACCTCTTGTTATTTGACCTTGCTGGATTTTGCAACAATTCTATTAATAAGATATAGAGAGGAATTCTGGTCCTGCATCTCACATGTCACTGATGTGCTCATTCTTTGTCTTGTTTTTACAGCACATAATCAATAATGTAGTCCTCATATTTGAGATTGTGTGAATTAAACTTAAATAGAATCTTAAGATTACATTAGTTGATTTTTGGCAACTTATTTTATATTACTTACTTTATATTGAAATATGCCACATGTAACTGCCTATGAGTGATAAGCAAGTTAACGGAAACAAAAATCCCTAGCTTACTTCCCATTTACATAGACATATCAAATGCATGACTTAATCTGACCTATACAAAACCTGAAAATATGTAGCCATTACCCTTAAAATGCTCACAAGAAGTCTGAAGCTCAAGTCAAGTGACTTGTTCAAGTTGAAAAGTTTGCACATTCAGTTCCTAAGAAGACAAATCCTGTCATTATGACATGTACTGACCACCAGGGGGCAGACGCTCAATGCCGGAGCTGCCCCCTGGTGGTCAGTGTGCTCCCACAGGGAGAGCTCTGCTCAGCCATAAGCCAGGCTGACAGCTGCCAGTACAGTGATAGTGGTGGGAGCCTCTCCTACCTCCTCAGCAGCACTAAGAATGTCTGACTGGAGCTTAGGCCTACTCCCCACTGGCAAATGGACATCCCCTGAGGGCTCCCGGGCTACCAGAGGGATGTCTGACTGCCAGCTTAGGCCCGATTCCCCAGGGAGCGGGCCCAAGCCAGCAAGTGGACAGCTCCTAAGAGGTCCCAAACTGTAAGAGGGTACAGGCTGGGCTGAGGGACCCCTCCCCCCAAAAGAGTCTGTGCACTGGGCCTCTAGTTTTATATATTAGTTCTTGCTCTTTGTCAGCCTGTTAATTTTAGTAAATAGTGTCTCAGACATTGCAAATGATCAAATTAAGGTATTTCACTGGTAATGATATAAATGTGTAATGTTATTTAGTAATTGCTTTAAGCAAAGAAGCAATATTCCATTTATAAACTTATTTATACTCCCAGTTTTAAGACTTTCACCCTGCTAATACAAGGCACAACTTTCATGTTAATAAAATGGAAATAGGCACAGCATTTTGGAGAAAATTAGCCTCCCAATGTTCATAAGAACCATGTTTCTACAACCTTGTGAAATCCTACCATGTTCAACTCTGTCTTTGAATATAATTTTAATGAAACAATAGGTTATGGCTTCTCACCAGACTCAAGTTTCTAATGGGGGGAAAAAAGATAGTGCTAACATTTCCTAAGTGGCTTCTGAGCACCCACACTGTATTTCTGTATTCCATTGCTATGTTGTCATGTTTTTATTGCAAGTTATATTTGTCCTCTGTCCTGCAGGTATTGTTGTTGCCGCTGACTCCTGATCAAATCAAAAGCTAACATTCTGTAGAGTATACTTTAGAAAATTCTGTCTTATAGAAATAGCTCATCAAAAACCCATTGTTTTCTTCCATATGGTTCCAGTGAGACCAACGGCCCTGATTCTGGTACCTGGAATTCAGGGAGCCAGTGAGCACTCGAATGAAGTATATGGAGTTCTAAAGCAGTCAAATTCAGGCCAGAAACCTACACAATCTTCTCTGCAATGTGGTGAGTGCGACAACAAGATTAAAGCTTTTTTTTTTTTTTTTCCTGGGAAATCAACTCAAGGTGGCTTTATGATTATAAAGGTTCAGAGAGAGTTGGTCCTCTTGTGGACGTTCAGCAGGTTTCCTCACGAGTCAGGACAGGAAAAGGATAAAAGGACATGGGGTGGGGAGAATTTTATTTGTTTTACTTTGATCTGCCTCTCGCAGGCAAATCTTCAGCCTAAATGAATTAGTGGAAAGGATACTTGACTTTGTGAGCCTTCTCCTGGCGCATCCCAGGAGAGCGGTCCTGTCGGCAGGAGGCATATTCCAGCTGGTCCGTTTTTTCTGGAAGGATGCCATAATTGGACCTACCCAGATAGCATTGTAGACCTACATAAAGTAACTGTGTACTTATTCCAGCTGTTTGAATAATACCATTAAAACTTGCAGGTGCGTGTCAGATGAGTTGACATGTATCATAACCAATGTTTTTTTTTTTATTATTTTAAATTTTCTGGACCAATCTGTCTGCAAAAGGCCAGTCTGAGCCTCAATGGACAAATGGTGTACTGTTGCTAGAGATATTGGGCTTGAACTTTGAAGAGAAAGAGCCCAAGGACCTAAGTTTTGTACAATGAAATTTAGAAAACCTCACTCTGTAGAAGAAATTAGAAATACTATCAGGTACTGAGGTGGAGAGCTGCCTGATTACAGCAGAGAGAAAGAGTTCTCACTCAGCAGGATCTTCAGGATGAAAGGAGTGGAGTAAGTGACCAATAAAAATGTTATTGCGATAGCATTATTGGGCAGACTCTAGTTTAATCTAGGTTCCAACCAGAGACTTCTCTGGTGTAATCTATTTTTCAAGCAGATTCCTTCGGGCCTCAGTGAAACAGACATAATTCATGTAGGATCATCCTATATAATAAAAACCTAATATGCAAATCAACTGAACAGTGGAATTAATGGTCAGCGGGGGAGAGGGGTGCCAGGGAGTGGGTGGTGCCAAGCCAGCCAGGGCACGGGCCAGCGGGCAGAGGGAATTAGAAGGGGTGGGTGCAGCAGCAACCAATTGTGGTGGGGACAATGGGGGTTGGGGCTGGCCACTCAATGGCCAATGCCGTCCCCAATCGACCCACTGGTCACCTCCCACAGAGGGAAGCCAGACTGCAGCTTAGGCTGTCAGTTGGACATCCCCCAAGGGCTCCAGGACTGTGAGAGGGCGCAGGCTGGGCTGAGGGACCGCCCCCCCCCCACAAGTGCACGAATTTTTGTGCAGCAGGCCTCCACTATAACTATAATTTCCTCAATTTCAGAGAAAGTATTGCCTCAACTTATCTAAGGTATATGGTCATTTGCTGGGATGGTTATTATATATTAAGGGTTTTAGCAACTAAAATCAAACCTAAATGAAACCTTCAATTAATCATAATTCATTGTGCTTCCACTTTTGTGAAAAATAGGTCAATCATATGAAAACAAGCTGAGATCAAAGATTTAATTAAAAAACAACTTTTAGAATTCACTCTATTTCTAAATAATCAAAAAAGAATTCATTTTCATCCTCAGCCAAGAAAGTTTCTTAATATATTTTGAATGTTTTTCCACAAGGAAAGAAACACAATGTTATATTAGCAAGGACTCTTTTGGATGTAAGTCACAGAAAATCCATACTGGCTCATGAAACTAAACACCAGATGGATCAAGAACATCCAGATCATCGAGACCTACCCTCTGTCTTTTAGCTCAGCATTTATCCATTTGACTTGATCTTCAGACTTTGAGTTGTGATAAAAATGGCTACCAGGAGTCCCATGGAACCACACTCAACCACAGAGCTACACTGGTTGGATGGGGGGGAAAAATTTGACCTTAACGTTGGTAGCAGAACACCCAAATAGAAATTAATGGAAGATGGTGGTTGCCCCGGATCAGAACACTGTTTCCTAAAGTGTTTTCCATGGAACAGAGTGATCTGTGAGGAAATGAGATTGGGAGAGGGTGATTGCCATATCCTTCTCTGGAAGATTAAAAAGAATTATAACCATATTAAGAACTCTAAGAGTCCATGGGTAATAAAGACTGCCTACTTTGTCATTCGTGTGTGCCAAATTTACATGTTGAAGGATTTTTTTTGGCATCTTGGGAGGCAATAGGGTGAAAGTTTCGAAAGTAGAACTGGAGCTATGACCGTCAGTGGTGGCTCAGGTGGGAATAATAGGTTTCTAGACACATGATGCCAATAAGGAAACATTTTCAAATAATATAAATGTTCGTAAGTAGGGAATTGTTTAAATTATTATAGAATGGGATACAATAAAACTACAAACATTATAAATACCTACATTTTAGGGCATGAAAAGAATTCAAAGGCACATGCTCTATATAAATCAGATTGTAAAATAAATGCCTATTGCCTCATTGCATTTTCTTTATTAAAAAATAAAAAGTGGATATTTTTACGCAAAAAAAAAAACACCTTTAAAAACTGTACTATAAAAAATAACAAATGGGGGGTTTATGGTCAATTTTTATTTTCTTCTTTGAACCTCTTCACATTTTCAGGATGTGTTTGAGTGTAAAAAAAAATTGTAAGTTATTATAATTTTTCCAAAAACTCACTATTAAATATTATAGCACAACCTATCATTCCCTTTCCCTTTCCATTTTGAACATTAGTTGATGCACTTTTAACAGCATGTAAAATTTCAAACTCATAAGCCTTTATTCTTTTCTCAAAAATGAAGTCATTTTTCTTGGTGCTACAGAAGTCAAAAAGAAAGGCTTGTAGGCAGAGCACTTCAAAAAGCCCTCCACCGATTCATACTCCGCTGCCTCATTACTAGATTTCAATGGGGCACATGAATCGGGACAACTTGACATTAACATCAGTCCAGTAGAGATGTCAAAAGTATAGGGTGCAATTAGGAGCTGGGAAATAACAAAAGTGATGGAATATCATCAAATCATAGCAGAAATTATAATAGCACTTGACACTAGCCACCTAATGAAGCTGATTGAACTATTCAACAGCTTTTATTTCAGGAATGAAGGGTGGGGGTGGAGCGGTAGGACCTTCCTGGGCAGTGGAAAGACAGAATCACTAATAGAATACCCTCAAAGGAGCTCTCTTCAGACTGCTGAGTTGGAATAATGTTGTCACATTCTGGCGTTAGCGTAGGCTTGAGCTGGGTATTACCAAGTCAAGGATGCCACAGGCAGCCAGAGTGGATCTTACATCTAGATCTGAGAGCTAAAGTCGGTTCTTCGTCGTCCACTCTAATGGAAGGCCCCAGAGAAAATAGAAACTTCTTCCCTTTGTCTCATTTTTCTATCTGATGTTTATCTAAATAAAGAAAAAATTCCCAGGCGTAAACGGGAGATACAGGCAAATATTAGCATGAAAATTGTCTTGAGTTCTTTCCAAAGGAGAAGAAAATGACAAAGTCTTGATGGGAAACAGATAAGCAGAACTGTGTTGGGATTCATTCTTACCCAGAAGTCTGGTAGCTGTTGGGTGGACAAATGCTAAAAGGATGTTTTTACTCTGATCTTTAAGAAAGTTTTCAAACACATAGTAAAATTGAGAGAATATTACAAGAACACTTAGCAATTGCTGACATGTTATCGTATACAATTTATTTGAACAGGCATCAAACCTCTTTGCATCTTTCTGAATCTCTTGAAAATGGGTTACAGTATGCATTTCCCAGTGCTCTATCATTTTAAAATATTATTGTGGCCATCACATCTTATTGTAATATGAAATTTGTGCACTGGTAGAGTCCATAGTGGCTCCCAGCTGCCAGCCCCCGCAAGCCCCACCTCTCACCCCTGGTCAAACTACTGGACAACTCCCAGTCGAGGGGACAATTTGCATACTACACTTTTATTATATAGGATCCATCTCATGAGTGGCTTTCCCACTAATCAGAGAGTTCTTTAAGGAGAAAGACTACATCTAGACCTCAGCACCTTGCACAGGCCCCGACATAACGTCTATGGGATGAATGAATGACTAAATTCATAATATCCTTCATGTCCGATCAGGAGTGCCCATTGGCAAAGCATGTCAATGTCTTTTGCAAAATGGTTATTAAAGAAACTAACAATTTAATTTCTTAAATATACATCAAGTTCACATAAGAGGTCACATTATGAAGTCACAACAAAATTGTTACAGGTTTTAATTGAAGAGAAAATTCTACTCTCCAGGTGACATTAAATGTCTCCCCTTTTCTTCAATGCGGACCATAACATCTTTTCTCGCAGGTTGCCAGTATGCTCAGAGGCATATTTAGCACTCCATTGTGATAATTCACTCACTTTCCTGATCCTTCTTTTTCCCTCCAACATTTTCCATTTTGTTTTAATTGTTCTGTTTTGTGCTTGTTAGTTGTGTCACTCAAGTAAAATATTTTATGGAAGCAAGCAACATAGAAATCATTAGAAAACAATTATAAAGTAAAATATCCAGCAATTTGCCTTAGGACAAATACACTCCAGAGGCCCCATCCACTTGGCAATTAGCATCCAGCAGGTTTTAGCACCCATTCGCCACCTGTTCCGTAGTCTTCACTTTGTACCCCTGAAGGCTGCGTGTTACATTGAAGGGCTTGGTTTCTACTATAACAATGAGCGAGGTGCTTGGGGTTTGGGGACAGATAAGAACAGAGTATAAGAACCTTGCTTTCAAGGAGGTTAGTATATCATTGAGGAAAACAGGACATTCACACAAAACAATTAATGAGGAATTGTGGTTGGTACATTAGTTTCTTAGGGCTGTTGTTACAAAGGGACAAATTTGGTGGCTTAAAACAATAGAAATGTATTCTCTCACAGGTCTGGAGGCCAGAGTCCAAAGTCAAGGTGTTCTATGGCCATGCTTCATCTGGAGGACCTATAGGGAAGCTGCTGTTCCATATTTTCCTCTCAGCTAATCCTCTGCGGTGCTCCTTGGTTTAGTAACTCATAACTACAATCTCCGCCTCCATCTCACATAGAGTTCTCTCCCTTTGTCTCTCTATGGGTCTATCTCTCTGTCTCTTCTCTTCTTATAAGGTCACCAGTCATCGTGGAGGAAGGGCCCACTAATACTGAAGTATTAATGACATCTGCTAGGATTCTGTTTCCAAATAAGAGCACATCCATCGGTTCCAGGGATTAGCACTTCAAGATATCTTTCCCGGGGACACAATTCCACCCACACCGTTGGCAGAGAAATGAGTACCAAGAAGTGTGAAATTGGAAAGGTTCTCAAAGAGATAAGTTGGGCCTCCTGGAGGAAGCCTGCTAACAAGTTTGCATCTTGGTATTGCTTCAGGAGCTGGCCCCATTGGTTGAAACCCTGAGATGCTTGTCTGTGTGTAATTTTTTTTTTACCACGGACACATTCTTGTTACCTTGCTTGCTCACTTCAGCCCATCCTCTGTTACACACTGACCCTCCCGAATATCACCGTTTGGCGAGCAATCTCATTTCCGCCCTCAGCATTCTTGGTGCACTTCGCATGCGAAGTTTTTATCAGCTGTGTGATGAGAAATTTCTAAGGCACTTTTTACAGGAAGCCCTTCCTTTACTCATGTTCTTATCTCTTATTGCTATCACAAGCTTGTGTGATAGAGTCTGTCAGCCTTAAATTCATAGGTTTTCTGAAGTAAAGAGAAATATACACACCTGATTTTTTTTTCTGCTAACAGTATGTCCACAAATGTACAGAGACCAGCAAATAATATTCCCAACTATCAAGCTTCACTGCAGTTTCTATGAATTTGAAACAAGACTTTGTTTATTTCCCTTTTCTAATGGGACTTTTTAAATCGTCTTTGCTGGTTTTCTTTTAGGGATAAACTGTTCACTTTCTTCTTATAAGGTCTTATCAGAATCATCTCCACTCTCTTACCTGGTCAGGTGGAAGAACCGTGAAAAATGCTCCATCTCTTCCCAAGCCATGTCTGGTGAGCAATCTGAATTTGGATATTCTCCCATGTTTCTCCCACAAGTGAAAATAAAGAACCTATTTATTATTAACTTATTATTATTTGATGCACATTTAAGTGAATTTTAATAGTTAGAACTTTTTTAGAAAAAGTATTTTTTGTTAGACATAATCACAGTTATCATCAATGAACATTTTATAGAATGTTAGTTGGGTGGTATTTTGTTAGGCAATAATTGAACCAATTATGACAAATTGTATTTTTATATAAAATGCCAGCTAATGCAGGGTCACAAGTGTATGACCTGAAGTATCTTTTGAGACTAATAAATGAGAAAAGATATTTACTGTAATAGCTGGAAAGCAGAAGTTAGAATAAAGCAGGATTCAATAATTTTAGTTCCTATATCTAAGTTTTGAGTTCCACTCAAGCCATTAATAAGTGTGGTCCTGCCCTAACTGGTTTGGCTCAGTGGATAGAGCGTCGGCCTGTGGACTGAAGGGTCCCAGGTTCGATTCTGGTCAAGGGCATGTACCTTGGTTGCAGGCATGTACCCAGTAGGAGGTGTGCAGGAGGCAGCTGATCGATGTTTCTCTCTCATCGATGTTTCTAAATCTCTATCCCTCTCCCTTCCTCTCTGTAAAAAACCAATAAAATATTAAAAAAAAAAATAAGTGTGGTCCTGGTCTTTGTCCCCTCACATGAATGCTCTTAATGACTGCCTCTCAATCTTCTTTATTCCTATCAGCACTGCCCCCAGAGTTAAAGCATCACTACCCGATGTGTTAATAATGATTTGTAGTTCATCTAGCACTTCTACATCCTCCACTCACTTTGCTCAGTGCCTAGGTGTTAGGTAGCTCTTTTCCCGGAATCCAGTAATTAATGCAAACATGGACCACATGCAACGCTGGGATTGGTCCCACTACTCAGCTCTGCCTCCTTCACCCACTGCCCTCCCGTTCCTATCTTACTCAAAAATCTTCCCAAGTTCTCCATCAATTCTCACATCAGATAGGATCCTTGGCCTTCAAGACCCTCCTAACAATTAGCATCCATTTTTCTCCATAATATCTACCTCTCCCATAGTTCTGCAGCATCCTCAGCCTCATGCCTTCATTACCACCCCAAAAGCTATGCAGGCAAATGCTTTTCCTAGTCCTTTCTAGTTCCAATCTTGCCATTTTTCCTGGCCCTTTGGCTTCTCAGTTCTCTATGATGCTCTCTATGACAACTAGGCCATATTGGCACTTCCTTTTTTTAGGATTTATGTCCCCTTAGCATTTACATTTCATACCAGACTATTTAGCACTTGCGCTTACACCTATCCCATTATCATTCAAATGTTGGCTTTGAGTGTTAATTTTATTATCCTAACCAGATTGTAATACCTTTGAAGAAAGGATTTTGACATATATTTCTTTTCAATATTGCACATTTAAATATATACTTTGATGATTAATAATTGATATTCTTTAATTTCCTAAACTTTGACTTTAAAATGTAGGTGAGTATCATAAAAAGTAAAGCATTTAACTGCAAGCCATATTCTTGTAATGATGCTAGATTAATATCAACATTCCGCTCTCCAAAATTAATTCAAGTAACCCAATGAAAATACGAATGTTAGTACATTTTGGAACCCCATATTTTAAATAACACTTAAGAGAAAATTATAGGTATATGTACCATCCAGAATTTTTTTTACAGTTTTATATAGAAGAGAACTGTTGTCCTTGTGCTTTCTGCTTTATCTGACTGAACATTTTTCATAACCATTAATCTTTACGAGGCCGTATTTACAGTTGGTCCAGCAAAGTCTAGGCTCTGCATGTTTCCACTGCTCTTCATGCATTGTTTATCAGGATCTCCATTTGGGATTGCACCATTCGACTGAGGCAAGAAATGGAGACCTCCGCCTTACTGATGCCTTTGAAGGATAGTGAGGAAAAGACTTTTTAAGTGGAGTGACCTTAACGAGATAGAAGTTCTTTGGGCACCGAAGGGGAGAGAAAAAGTTAATTTCCACCCAAAGCTTCATTAAACGGACTCTTTGTAAGAAGGGCTAATAAAAGTATGGTGATCCCATTAGTTTCAGGGGAACTCCATGCTGCAATGCCTCAGACAGAGCCGTTGGTCCTGCTTTATCAGCAAAGCATCTTAGATGCCCAGTTAAATGGCACTCCTTTCTCTGGCTCTAACTGATGCTTTAGGGATTTTAGACCATTCGCCAATGGCCGACTAGCTTTATGGGATTTATGCATCACTGCAGCCACAAAATCAAGTTCCATCCTCTGAATGTGTGGAAGGTCCCTAATAAATTAAAGTGTCCTCCTTCCCTTGCTCCTACAGACTTGAGGATTTCAGCCTTCAGACAGTAATCCTTGGAAAACGACGCTGTGAAGATTCGCGTGCAAAGAAACTAAGCTGTGTCCTGATGCTGAAATATCGCCTCAGACAATTTCCTTAAAAACTCATTTGAGTGTTTTCCTTTTTCTACTTGAGGTCTGGCTTATACACGATGAAATGCTTTGTTCCATTCGTCTGATGAGTGCCTGCCCACCTATCACAATCTAGAACTCAGTTTCCTTTTGACCTTTCCCAGTTCATACCACACCGTGCCTGACCCCCACACACCGTGTCTCCTAGGAGGATAGTTCTAAGAGGCTTGGGTTTCAGATGAGGATCTGCAGCCTCGGTGAATTCATAGATCCACCTGCTACATAGATCCACATGCTGATGTCAGAATGCCTCAAAAAATACAATTACCAAGAAAACTTCCCACCATGCACTGAGAGTTGATTTGCATTTTTTTATTTGCATTTTTGAGGATGACATACTACAGGTCTGACACCCACCTACACGTATATCTGCCTGACTTATACTAACAGCTGGATAAACGAGTATGCAGATAAGTGCTGCTTCTTATTTATCATATTACTTTGAAGTAGTTGAGCTGTGATGATGATTCACCTTCAGATTTATGTTTCCAACACCCATATGCCACAGGAATCGCTTCTTAATGTCAACACACTGTGGCATATAAGATGCCAGTTTTTAACCAGCGCTGTAAGTGTGCTTATTTTATACACGGCTTCATCAAGATGGTCTTTTGTTAAGAAGCCCAAGCGCTTATATGCCCAATGATTAAGAAGTTTAAACAACAAAGTACATATATGCTCACATATAAAATATCATGTCTATTGAAGGGCGAAAGGAGTCATGCTATTTAATTTAGCAAAGGGCTTTGACAAAAACAATGCGGAAAAGTGGTCTTTGCGAAAAACACCTTATGGTGGTGAAGAAGGAAGTGGAGGTGCACTCACCCCATTCCTAGCTCCCTGCAGTGCGCAGGAAATCAGGAGGGAGAAAATGAGCCCCGCTGAACCACAGCGCCACAAAGCCTGGCATGGACTGTCTCCAAATATTGAGCGTGTCATGTGAAACAGGAGTCATTAGATTTACTCTGTTTACTCCACAGAACAGCACAAAGAACAATAAAGAGAAGTTCTAGGGAGGCGATTTTTGCCTTGATACTGAGAAGTCTTGAACAGTTAGGACTCCTGATATATAAAAATGTTTGGGCTGCGCTGTTTTGCTAAGAAGGAGGCTTCCAGCTTCTAGAAGTGTTTAAGCAGAGCTGTGGTGACCCCTCTCCAGAAGAAAATAGATGGAATTTCTATTCTAATGCAAACATCTGCTTCTCTGACCTCATAAATGCATTCCAATTCCAAGATTAAGTGACTCCTTGACTTGCTTGATGAGAAGGTATAATCTCTTCTAGATCAGCTTGTTTATTTTTCAAATTCTCCCATGGTTAAGGAAGAATTTTACTCTTCTTTCCAGCTGCCCTCTATATTCCTCCAAATAGAAAAAAAAAATGAATTTCGGAAGAGCTCTTCAGAATTTTCTGCGATATGATGGCCTCAGGCAGTGTTCCCCATGTAATTAAAATTCTGTTTGCATCCCTTGAAATACAGATAAGCATCTCAGAGTGTGAGCTCTGAAACAGGCAGATTGGGTGGTTATCCAAGGCAGGCTGGGCATAGTCTGAGTTGTCTTGGATCCCTGATTTTGAGACCAAGACTAATTTCCTGTGATCACTGTTCAACTTCAGGCTAGAAGGTTACACAGTTCGAGAATGAAATTGCGGCCCCACAGAAAAAAAATGAAGCTGAGGAGATTGTGGTGAGGATTTTGCTGTTTACTGTGTAGATGCTGTTCTAACAAAGCAATCTGGATTCTATTTTAAAATAAACATTACCACTGTGTGTGTTCCAAAGCCAGGCAGAGGCCCACTTCCATATCAATTGTGTAAAAGGGAGCTGAGAGCTGTAAAAAAAAATAGAAGCCTATTGCTGCCTTCCAAGAACCAGTGAGCATAATAACTCACATTATCAGAAAGGGCAGAACAAAATGACTCGTGCAAAGACTTCTTGCTTTCCCTCTTTGGCTTTCTTGCTACCAATTTAAGATCAAGATCTTAGATGGAATTACATCCCACCTCAGGTAGAACTGACAGAAATGCATTTTCAATTACCAGCAAGTGACAATAGAACAACAATGTCAGTGGTTTTTAAACAAGGTTATTTCTTGCTTTACAAAGGTGACTATTCATAAATGACTGAACAAGATATCTAACAAATAATATTATTCTTTAATATATATATATATATATATATATATATATATATATATATTATCTCTTTGGATACCAGTACATTTAATTTATACTTTTCTGGCTTCTCAGGGTCCCAAAGGGAGAACAGGTCGCGCTAATATAATTATTTGACTTAAAAAAATAGTAAATATTAAGTAAAACCCCAGGGGACCTATTATAATAAACATGATTATCATTCATTTCTACTTAAAGAAAGCAGAATTCACTATTTTGTTCTGTTACTTTATGGTCCCTGTTGTAATGGTCATTCTTCTTAGGACATTTCAACATTTTAATATGTTGAATGAGGGAATGAAATATGAATAAAATTATGAATGAAGTTAATATAAGTAAATGATACCTCAGGTCCCATGAGGCAACCTTATGGTCTAACCCCATAATTATATTTCTGAACCATTTCTGTCTCTCATCGCCATAGCCCTAAATGACTCCCAGAGATATATTTCAATGACTCGGATTTTAAAAATATGTTTTTCCCAAGTTATTCTACAAATTGGGCTTGTCCGCATATTAGTATTAACTCGTTTTCTCTTTGTGGAATTAGCTTTTCAGTCAAATTATTTGTAAGTTATTCATCAGAAAAGGAGTTCGGTGGATTTCTTAATTACCCTTCTAAAGACAGGTGGGAATACTACTCTACGCTTTTCTTTTTCTTGGAATATTTTCCTAACAACTCCCAATCGTTTGGAGCATTTTAAGTTATGAGTTAATGTTCACATAGTTAGCTTAGATTACCGCCCATCTAAGTTGAAGGTTTTAATGTTGCCAAATCATCTCACCACTTTTCCCCTCCTGTGATTCTATTTACTTTAGGATTTTAAAGCAATCTAATTTTGGATAAATTGCTTTCCTGTGTTTTGGCTGCTAGCTTTTGACAAACATTTTTTAGGTTTCACTCACAGGCTAATTTTTTTAAACTTTAAACACTGAATGCTTTACAAATTATGCTAGCAAGATGTCTTCATATTTCTCAAGTTTTAGTTAATTACTCAGAAAGTATAACTTTCCAAGCTAAAAAAATGCTTAGAAACTTGATACTGAACTAAATATCATTGACTAGATTAAATTGTTAAGAATTTATTATTAGGAAAGCTTGTTTTATTTTCTAGCTGATAATGCTCTAAAATACTGGCACATTTCATTATATTTTGTTTATTGGTAAGAATGACCAGTCTTCAGAAGATTCTTATTTTTCCAATTTGGGCCTGCAACTTTCCAGAAGTTATCCAACACATACACACACACACACACACACACACACACACACCACGCTACACACCAACACAGACACACACTTCTGGAAGAAAGAAGGATGGTTGATTTCTTTTCTTTCTTTCTCCTACCCTCTATCCCTCCTTCTCTTTCTCCTCCCCCTCCTCCTCTTCCTCCTCCTTCTCCTCCACCTTCTTCTTCTTTTATAAAATAGTTATTTTAGGTACTCACAAAGGAAACTAACAATTAAGAGATTTTTTAAGTACCATAACATAGTATTATACATTGTGATGGATAAAAACAAAGATACATGAGATATGTGCTTACCATAACCATCCAGTGAGGGAAATAGACTTGTCCTCTCCCAACCAAAACAATTTGTCATGGATGAAATGTGAGGGGTAATAATTATGTAATGCCTTCTAATCTTCAGCCCTTTCTACTGAGTTGACACTGGACCAAGAGTTTCACATACGTTATATCATGTGATGGTCACCACAGTAATAAGGACATTACTATTCCCATCATACAGATGAAACCACAGAGTCCCAGGGGTCAGGTAGTTTGCCCAAGGATCTACATCCAGTGCTGGGCCACAATTTAAATTTAGGTCTGACTTCACAGCCCATGCTGCTATAATTTTTGCTAATGCTGCATTTCAGAGTTTCGTGAATGTAGTCTTTTGCAGATGAGAGACATCACTTTCAGGGACAACTTCACAGAGAAGCTGGAAATTGTGTTGAGAAATGAAGAGCAGGCATGAGCTTAGAACTCATGTAGAGATGTTGGGACTAACAGCTGGACCAGTTTGGTTAGAGTGTAGGACACTGGAAAACCGAGACAAAAGGAAACACAATGGGTCGTTTCTAATATGTGCTGCAGTTCATTTCTTAGGAATTTACAAAATTAGAGCTAGGACATGAGAAATAATTAATAAAAATGTAGCCTTACATAACTGGGGTTTAGAGAAATCTCCAATTATCATCTGAGGCCAATTATGTTTTTAATGTTCTTTGTTTTTCTTCTCAAGTGAACAGTCATTACTGTAAGGGGAGATCTCCGAAGTAATTTGTATTCTTTGGGAAGAGAATATACAATTTTAAAATGCTTTAGTGAATCAATTAATTCTTAATTGTGCGCTATTTTAGAATATTAAAAATATATTTAACATACCTAGAAATTTTGTATTAAAATGAAAGATAGATCATTTTTTTCTCGCAATCTCATTATTTATAATTCTCTAGAAAGAATTTGTTCATTTTCACTTCATACCATGCTTTGTTTTCTGCTTTAAAAGGTTTACATAAATCCTAGGGGATAGTGTTTTATTCATGGCAAGACTGAAGTCAATTCTTATTGATTGCATAGACCTCTTGAATATTCAAAACCATTTGGAACTATTTGATTGTTTTGTTTTGCCCTTATAAAATATGGTTTTTTTAAAGTCAACATTGTTACCCTCAGTACAGGAATGGCAAATATACAAACAGTTTTGTATATGTTATTTTCTCACTTCATTATTCAGTGATTATTTCAAAATGCTTAATCAAACCTTTATCAATTCTAGGAATTCATTTGTCCCTAAAATGAAAAAAAAAAAGTCTGCATTTTTGGGACACTTGTGTCTCCCTCTTCTCCCATTTTCAATTACTTAGAAATTATTTTGTAAGGATAAAACGTGTTTGCCATCCCATTGCGTCAGAGGCGGATTTTAGATCTAAGTTGTTTGATCAGAAAAGAAGAATATAAACAAGCTCAATCACGCTTGAAAGCTTCTAATGGAATTCAAATACAAATGCAATTTACTGGTGCCAGAAGTGCAAGATTTGTGTAATTTGCATGGTGAGCGCAGGGTTAATAAACAAAGGGAAGAGCAGAGGAGCAGCTCTCTGAGCAGCAGATGCAAGCGGGAAGCATTTCACCCAGCCTCTAGGAAACGGGAGTTGATCAGGCAATTAATACAGCTAAAAACACAAAAGCACCCTTGGATCTTAACCTGCCTGAGGAAAGCGACCCAAACCAAACACGTAAAATTGATTGACTAAGACGACTTTCCGGTGAGGTGGAAAAGTCTCATAACAACCCAGAAATGGAATCCCAGGAGCAAGTTCGCTTGGCTCAGCCTGTCTGTCAGCTCTGAATTATTTCATAGTGATTAAACCCAGTTCCATTGACCAGGGAGATAGTTCATTTGCACTAATGAGTCCACATTGAAACTCTGGCTACAGCAATAAACTTCCTTTTCTTTCTTTTTTTCTTTTTCTTCAGCACTACTTCCACACATCTCAGCCAACCCGTGTGAACATTTTATTTTTGTAAGACTGAGTCAGTATTAAGAATTAGGAAAACCACTGAATAAGTGCTTTTAGAAGACTTCAGCTCTTGACTTTTATGAGCTTCAGCTATTGAAAATACAAAATGGCGAGGTATTTCATGATTCCAATGAAACAGCACTCGTCCTACCTCTATTCCTCATCCTGGGAGATGCTAGGCCATGTATAAGCTTTGGGAATCTAGGAACAGAGTCTGCATTTGCTTATCGCAATACTCCCAGCACTATCAGCATGCTGCCTCTACATAGTCAGAGCTAGTGAATGTTTGTTGACTTCACAAATTGAGTGTCAGTGTTATATATAAGGCCGCAGGAGAAATGTCATTCTTAAGGTCAACTTTCCTGAAAAGTTTGAAAGTCAAGTAACATAGCAGCCTGTTGATTAAAGTAGATCTATATTAAAACAGATTTGGAGTTTTTATGGATAGAGTGGAAAAATTCACATGAATTTGCACCTTAAAACTTGAGACTTCAAGCAATTGCATCAGGCAGCTGCTCCCGCCTTGTCCTCAGACTTCTCCCATCATGAGAGGATCTTCAAGGGGAAATGCATGGACCACAGAGTAGATGAACATCTTATGAGGCCTAAGGTAGGAGAGTCAAAGAGGACGGATTTATGATCACTTGACAGACATTTGAAAATTCAACACACATTTCAGAGGGGAGACCTTGTCTTGCGCATTTGGCGACCGGACAATGACACACCCTGGCACACGGGAGATCTGAAAAGCACTAGATTAGGGGACTTGGGAGATGCTGTAGTCAAGGAAAAACATTCCTTTTCCTTCTCCCTTCCTGGCTCTTCTACCTGGAGACCTGGAAAATTAAACTGACAACGGCAGATTAATAAGCGAAAACAGCTTATTAATGTGGACAGTGCATATCTCATGGTGGAAACCTCATGATAACCAAGTCAAAGTGGTGGTTAGAACTTGGGATTATGCAGCATCTTAGACGATATATCTTTAGGAAGGTGACAAGACAGAGGAAAGGGTTTTGGCTTCGGGTGGCAAACTGCACAAAAGGAACTATATGAGGGATGAATAGAACAAGGTTTGTTTAAGAAGGTCCATCCAATGTCACCCTGCCTTTGCCCTCCCCGTGAGTGTAAACTTTCCCGGGAGAGGAGTTTTATGGCAGTCTCCAGTTTTCAGAAGTTTTGCTTTTAGTCAGATAGGGAAAGCTCCAAGAAGGAGTATTTCTGCATTTATTGATTTTTATTTGCCACCAGCTCAGAATAACCCTGATGCCACTCTCAGTGGGTTAGCATCTCTAAGTGTCCTTGTCCAAAATTAAATGAATGCCCCCATACCAAAGATTAGATTCTGTTTACTTCTTCCTGTAATGGGATTGATTAGCGAAGACACCATTCATGTGATAAAATGCTTTGTGTTTCCCCATGTTTTTGGAACTGAGGAACTTATTTAAGAGCTATCAGAGTTCCTTTCTCCTAAGTTTCAAAGAGCAAGAGACAGATGAGGTCTTAAAGACCTCTTCACTCTTCCTTTAGATGAGATTTAAGAAAAATAGTGACTGTCATACCTCTGTGGTCTAAAGTAAGAGTCAGAGAGCTTTCTGGAAAGAGCTATAAATACTGTGGGCTCCATAGGCCCCACAATTTCTATCGCAACTGCACAACTACTCAAAGCCACCCTTGTAGCATGAAAGCAGACATAGGCAATATGTAAATGAATGAAAGTGGCTGAATTCCAACAAAACTTTTTCATTTCTTTAGTTTAAAAAATATATAT
This sequence comes from Murina feae, assembly GCA_004026665.1. Lineage (NCBI taxonomy): Eukaryota > Metazoa > Chordata > Mammalia > Chiroptera > Vespertilionidae > Murina > Murina feae. The sequence continues at coordinate 34,154 of PVJC01003827.1, read as the reverse complement.
TCTGTAGAACCATACATATTTCTTTAAGACTGTCAATCTTTTCCTTTTGGATTCATTTTCCCACTTATATTCCCAGTGCACAAAATTTGTGCACTGGGGGATTCTCAGCCCAGCCTGCCCCCTCTCACATACTGGGAGCCCTCAGGGGCTGTCCTACTGATAGTTTAGGCCTGCTCCCTGGTCTCCTTGTGGAATGGGCCTAAGCCACAGTCTGGCTTCCCTTTGTGGGAGGCGACCAGGCTAATCAGGGGAAGCCACCAGCCCCATCACCCTGCTGCTGCAGCCACTGCCAGTCACCGCAGCCACCAAGGTGTTTTCATCAACACGGACTCCAGTCCCTTCACCATGAAAAATGACAACTTTCTGTAGGCATTTTCAAGATGTGTCTTTCATAGGGTATGACATTTCTTTCTTTCTTTATTTATCTTTTCTTTTTTTATCCTCACCTGAGGATATGTTTCCATTGATTTGTTAGAGAATGTGGAAGGGAAAAACCGAGAGAAACATCAAAGTGAGAGGAACACTTTGATTGGTTGCCTCCTGCATATGCCCTGACCTGGACCCTAGCCAGGGAGGAGCCTGCAACCTAGGTACATGCCCTTGGTCAGAATTGAATCCAAACCCTGCAGTCAGCAGGCTGAGGCATTATGCACTGAGCCAAACTGGCTAGGGCAGGATATGACATTTCTTAGTCCTCCAACAGTGGACCTTCATTTTTTTCCTCCTGGAGTGTGGTGGAAAACCCTAGATCACCTATAGGGATTCTTATTACCCAAGTTACTAAGAATATTACTCAGTGGCATACAGGGAGCTTAGCCAATGAACGGTCAGAAAAGGTGTTTCTTCTATAGTTCACTCTGATCACTGGCTCCACACCTGCCCAGGCCTGAAAACTCTAGTCGAGGATGCAAGCCTGGGTAGGGGACCCCCAAACCCCTGAAACCACCAGCTTTACAGAACCCAGGCCTTTGCAATCACCAGCTTGGATCCTGCCCCCTGCCATCGCTGACTCTGGCCTTGCCCCACTGGCAGCCTCTGGCCAAAGCTGCAGTCCTAGGCAGGGGACCCCCAAATCCCTGCTTCCCTGGCTCCACTGGTGCCCAGACCCCTATGACTACAGGCTCTGTCCCTGCCCATTCAATCACTGGCTTTGCGGACCCAGGCCCTTGCGATCTCTGGCCTTGCCCCTGCTCAGGCCTGAGGCCTCTGGCCCAGGCCTTATGCCTGCGTAGGGCACACTCATACCCCTCTGATCACCAGCTCTTCCCCTGTCCCCTCCGATCACCGGCTCCACCCTTGCCCATGCCTGAGGCTTCTGGCAAAAGCCTCTCGCCTGGGCAAGGGATCCCAGCCCCCTCTGATCGCCTGTTCCTCCCCTCAGGTGCCCTGCCTCCCCTTCCACCTGCCTGGCTAACAGGCCTGACCACTTCAGTGGCAGGGCTGAGCCAGAATGGGTGCCGCCGTCTTGTGGCCATGGGGGTGTCCATCTTTGTCACAGAGTGATGCCTAATTTGCATATTACTCTTTTATTAGACAGGATGGTTATAGAAAATCCACTTCTATGAAGACTTTTTGGGTTGTATTTCTTAGGCATCCTTTACTTCCTTGAATGTATACATAAATGTACCAAGAGAAAACCCAATAAAAATTATCAACTGTTTTGAGGAGCTAAATTTCACCGGCCATTTCTAAGGTTAATATCAATCTCTTCACTATCATGTAGTTTTTCATAATCTCTATTAAAAGCTATAAATGGGCAAATTAGATTAAATTATATTATTTATAATTGATACTTTTAAGCTATGATAGTATATGGTATTTTCTGGATATATTTCTTTGCACTTAATTATTTTATCAGCTAAAGATGTATTTTTATTCAATACTAAAGTATTTTTTAACTTGTTGAAATAAGATTTATAGGTTGTGTTAATTGAATAAATCTTTCTATGGTAATTATAGTTTTGTTTTTCTTAAGTATTTATAAATAATGTTATTTGCAGGCTTCCCCAATAATTAACTTATTCACTTATTTATTCAAAATATTATTAAGTACTTACTCTATCTAATTCAATTAGGCAATAAAAAGTTTAAGTGCATAGATGCTGGCATCAAGTTTAAATACCCAGGTTTCCAGTTGCACCTAGGTAGGTGTCTATGCAAAGAGAATAAATAGTTCTGACTTATCACAGTCACTGCTTGATAGGATTGGCTGAATGGGAAAGACACGTGAAATGTGCAGCGCACACAGAGTGAGTTCTCAGAATATTTTAGCCATCAACATTGCTGGCTGCTAGGTGTGATGCACATGAGTTTCTCTTTCTTCTCCTTTGAAGAAATATTCCAGAAATCAGCATTATTTTCCTGTTTAAGTTCAACAGCAAAGCTACCACCTAGAGGAGACCTTCTAATTGCCACAGTTTGCGGGGGGCAGAAATCAATTAGGCAATACAAGCCCATTTCCAAATGACTAGATCATAGCCAATATCCTGGCTGCACTGAGTGTCATTGACACAAAGACCACCTACCTATTTTGCAGCCCCACCCTGGGTTGATGCATTGCTGGCATATTGTCTGGAGGCTTTGCTCAGCTGCCTATATCAGTATGCGACCTATGTCTTGGCCTCTGAAAAGCATGAGAGGAGCATCTACAAAGCCAAGGTTCTTGGTTTTCCAGGGCAGCTGTGTCTGCTCTTCACACCCACAGGACTCACACATTGGAGCTAATGATTGGAGAGCATACTGTGCTGCTCCTGAGGATTCAGTCAAGCTCCTGAGGCCTGGACAGCTCTTTCAAGTATTACTTTGATTCAGTGTGACATGGTCTGGGCTGCAAACCACTCTGGCCAATGCACTGGGATACTTTACACGGTTATTGGTAGATACATAAACATTATTTCCTTCTGAGCCCTAATCATGCTTGATATAAATCCTAGAAATATTGGTTAATCCTTTGAAAGGGAAAGGTCTCTTTGGAGCTTGGCCATACACTATATATTATAGTAAGTTCCAGGTAGATTAATAAGTCAAATGTAAACAAAAGAAAATATATAGCCTTAAACAATTTAAAGTAATTAAAGAGCTAGAAAAGAATTACATTCAAATAGTGCTCTGACCTTTTGGATAGAGAAAGGCTTTCTTAATTCAGAAACAATAAAAATGATCCCAAAGAAAAGAGTTCTGATATAACTACCTATAATATGCTTTTTTTTAAAACTTGACTTTGAAAAGTTTTACAATTAGAAGAAAAGCATTGGCCCAAAAATGACAGAAAAGGTTAATTATTCTTAATTTATAAAGTGTCTTTATAAACTTTTATAAAACTAGAGGCTCAGTGCACAAAATTTGTACACAGAGGGTGGGGGGGTCCCTCAGCCCGGCCTGTACCCTCTCCAATCCAGGACCCCTTGGGGGATGTTTGACTGCAATCCGGTATCACTGGCTCCTAACTGCTCACTGACTGCCTGCCTGATCACTCTTAGCTGCTCTCCCCTGTTGGCCTGATCATTCCTAACTGCTCTCCCCTGCCGGTCTGATCACCCACCTCTGCCTCGGCCCCTCACACCATGGCTTTGTCTGGAAGGACATTCAGAAGATGTCTAGTCTATCTGATCTAATTAGCATATTACCCTTTTATTAGTATAGATTATTTTATTCCCACTTATAAATGAACTAGAGGCCCAGTGCATGAAAATTTGTGCACTGTGGGGGTGGTCCCTCAGCTCAGCCTGCCCCCTTTCACAGTCCAGGAGCCCTCAGGGTATGCCTTCGGCCCTCGCAGCCACTGCAGCTGCCTGCCCTCGGCTCTCACAGCTGCTGCGGCTTTGTCCGGAAGGACATCTGGTCTATCCAGTCTAATTAGCATATTACCCTTTTATTAGTATAGATTGTACTAAACCAAAGCTAAAGAATGTAAATACTATTTATTTTCAAAATCAGGCTGTTCGAGTGCTTTACAGAGCCATCACACTAAATAAATGTGTACATTTGGGCTTTTTAAAAACTGGGATAATGGTATTACCTGCTCCACAGACTTTTCGAGAGGACTGAATTAAATAATGCATGTGAAGTATATGGCAGCAGCCAACTAGTAAGAAGGGGATTGAAAGAAGAGTTTTTCATTTCCTGTGATTCCAGAGCAGGTATAATTCTAGACTTCTACACTGGAAAGGAGTCTGGACTAAGCCAACCATATTCTAAACAGGAGCCACTCAGCACTTTGTAGAAATCGTGCATAAATAAAGGCATAACATCCTACCCAAGGAGTTCACTTAGATCGTCTCTAATTGAAACACAAATAATTCAATGCCCCAAGAAGCAAAGAAGCAAGCTCTGCTCTCCCAACTCGACTCAGTCAAGGCACGAAATGAGAAGCAAGGCAGGCCCACCTCCTGTCTGTGTGGCAAGGGTGGTGGCCTGTCAGCTGCCCCTGCAAGAAGCAGTAGCAGAAGGGACCCCCCCCTCCCCAAGCTTGACTGAAAGCAGCCCAGGATATACCCAATGTCCTCAAAGGATGACATGAGATTTTCAGAAAGTTCTTTGAAAACTTTTCTTTTAATCCATTTGTGTAAAATTTAAATAGGTTTTATGTAGTAAAGAATGTCGAAAAAGGCAGAAATGGACAAACAAAATATTGAATCTATTACTTGAAAAGGAAATGAAATCACTGGCTGGTCATAGAGTGAACCTCAGTGGTTCTAACACCAATTTTTTTGCCTAATATATTCATTGTATTTCTCTACATTTCCATTTTAATTATCAGGATAGAAAAGGTAGCAACCCCTTTGCCACATGCTATAATTTATACTTGCTCTAGCAAGATAAGTAATAGCACTCCAAATACATTATAAACAAAATATTTATTAGGAAAGCCTCATTAGCATGCATTTCATTCTGATAATAAGATTTAGGAATTTAAATTAATATCGGCATTATTTGAGAACATGGCTATTACCATTTAATAATATTTAGCATTTATAGAGTCCTTTGTGTTTCCAAAGTACTTTAATCATTAATTAATTAAACCTCAAATTATCATTGTGAGCAGGTTCAGCTCATGGTTTCTTCGGTTATAAAATTGTTTTGATAAGCATTTTAATGTTTCCAACCAGGAGTTCTCACTAATGCTTATTTTCTGGAAAGTTTTTTCATGCCGCGTGAGATTGACAGTGTATCCAGGCAGGAATCTCTCTGCTTCAGTAGATTAATGATATTCTATCTGTAGCTGTGGGGACCAAAAATATCTTAATTCCCACTCTGCATCTGTTGCCCTTGGTCCTTCCCACTACTCTGCAGACCACAGGGACATGAAACAGCTAAGGGCCCAAAACACACCCCACACTTCTTATTTATCCACTTAAGACTATGTCACAAAATGACCTTTGATTCAAAATGAAATAGCTTGCCTGGCTGGTGTGACTCAGCCATTGAGCGCTGAGCCAGGAACCAAGAGGTTGCTGGTTCAATTCCCGGTCAGGACACATGCCTGGGTTGCAGGTTGCATCCCCAGTGTGGGGTGTGGAAGAGGCAGCCAATTGATGATGTTCCTGTCTCATCAATGTTTCTCTCTCTCTCTATTTCTCTCCCTTCCCCTCTGTCTAAAAATCAATTAAAAATTATGCTAAGTGAAATAAGTCAGTTGGAGAAAGATAAATATCACATGATCTCACTCATTTGTGGAAAATAATGAACAACATAAACTAATAAACAAAAACAGATTCAGAGACAGAAGCATTGATCAGACCACCAACTTCAGAGGGAAGGTAGGGGAGGGGAGGGGGAAGAGGGAGAGATCAACCAAAGGACTTGTATGCATGCATATAAGTCTAACCAATGGACACAGACACTAGGGGGTAAGGGTATGGGTGGGGGGAGGGGGTAGGCAAGTGGGGATAAGGACACATATGTAATGCCTTAATCAATACAAATAAATAAAAATAAATAAAAAATATTTTCTAAAAAATGAAATAGCTTAAACCAAGACATACCCCTCTGAGGTGACGGAGGGGGGCGGGAGAGGAGGAGCCTTGCTCTACAGTATTTAATGTTTCCCTATTACCTATATGAAAGTAAAATTCCAGTTCCTCCGGTCTGATATTTACCCCTTTACAATGCCTTATTTGACTTCACGCATTCCCTCCTAGCTGTTTCAGGCAGGTATATCCGATTTCTATAAATACACCGGCCAACGTCCCCATCTCTGGCTTTTATTTGAGCTGTTTCCATTACCCACAATGTTCATATATTTCTTCATGGCTCCCATACCCTGTGAGGGCCTGGAGAACATGGACTGGGTATTATTCATTTCTTCATTTCCACGGTGTTTATAGAGCTTTTTGAAAATGCCAGGAAGTCACAAAATGGGTTTTTAACAATAATTGGATTGAAGAAAAGCAAGTCAGGTTTTTGTTTATATGTTTTTCATGCCTGCAGCTGAGGAATGGCATCGAACTCCAACACAGTTAATCTCCGGAAAGATTTGCAGCATAAAGATTTTTTTTTTATGTGACTCAATAGAAATATGATGGCTTCTGGTCAGAAATAAAATGGATTCTAGTCAGAGAATCATCAAATATGTAGGAAAACTAGCTAAGATTTTTTTTTATTATTATTAAATAACTTGCTTATGTTTAGAAAACTTCCTGGATAAGAATCTCCTGACTGGAAAAGATCTATGTAATTTACACATATGCTATGTTCTTTTGTGTTCCTAGATAGAAACACTAGCCATACATGTAGGAGGAGTAGGAACTTGCATTTTCCAAAAATGTGGGAAATTAGAGTGAATTTTCCCTCTATGAGCCAAACGATCTGTTTCAACGGTCCCACGCGAGAATCTCAGTAGTTAATGCATTTAACTCAGTGAACGGGCAGCAAAACCTGTAGCTGATATCTACCTACATATCTCTCTAGTAGAAAAATGTTTCCTTTAAGTGGAATTTCAGATAAAAGGTTTATTTGTTTTTAATTTGAGGTTAAGTTTATGGATGGTTATTCTCCTGCAGAGAAAAATTAATGCATTATGTTATTAAGAATCAATTTCATTCAACATCTGAGAAAGTTCCCTGTAGGTCTCTCCTGATGTGGGGCACCAGCCGGGTGCTGAGGACCCAGGGACAAAACACAGGCCTGTCCTGGATCTGAGCAGCTCACTCTCTCGCAGGAGGGCCCGATGTGCAAGCAAGTAGCAACGTGATGGGCTACATGAGGACGGAGAAGAAATGCTACAGAAGCCCCGAGCAGGACCTGCCCTCTTTCCTCAAGACATCCCGGGAACTGAGACCGGGTTAGCTGCAGGCGGACTGTTGGGCCGGCTGGGAGGAGGACAGCAGAGCTCTTTGCAAGAATTAGAGCACAGGAAAGCAACGCTGATGGTGTTCGTGTTGGGAAGGAGGGAAAATTGAGTGACGGGGATGGTAAAACCAAAGCATCAGAAAGTACAGCCAGCCTTGTGGGACCTGCAGCAGATGGGAGAGAAAGCGACTTCTCTAGAGAGGCCGGCGGGGCACAGCCCCCCACAAACACGCAGCTGCCAGAGGAAGGGTCAGCCAGACTTGACGGAGCTTGGGATTTAAAAATAAAGAACAGACATATAACATGTTATATAAAAATACACCAATTTTTAGTTTTGAAAACTGATTTAGACTTCTTAATACAATGTTCTAGTCAAGGAAAATGTTTGTGGGCTAAGTGTGGCCTGCAGCTGACCAGGTCCGAGCCCTCACACAGATGGCAGGTAGAGGGAAGGTGGGCAGGCAGAGGTTGAAAAAGGGAAAAATAAAATCATAAACGTATTTTGCTTTTATTGGTGATGGAGGTGTCTATTCTCTTGATTGTGATGGTTTCACCACCTATACATCCATCAAAACTTACTGGACACTTGACATATACACTTGAACTCTATACTTTATAGTATGTCAACTGTACCTTGATAAGGCTGTTTTGTTTTTTTTAAGTTGAGAAAAAGAAGTATGCCTTCCAGCATCGAAACATTAAAATAAAATTCCTGTGTTTCCTAGTAACAAAGTTTCCCCCCGGCGCGCCTCGTCCTGTGTGCCCGATTGAAGGCGGCTCCAGGCAAGGCAACCGCGGGTGATGGACTGGCGCCTTCTGCCCGCAGTCACCGGGAGCGGGCAGCTCATCGCAGAGCAGCATGCGATGAAAAGAACAAAGGGTGAAAGACACGAGGCCTGGCCCTCGGTCTCCAGGGTGTTTTAGTCTCTTATTCATCATGAACTACGAACGAAGAGAATCCCATAAGGTAGGAAAGAAAAGGCAAAACGTGGGCAGGGGAGCCTGGAGGGGATGCAGGAACGGGGTGCAGTCCGATCTGGTTGCAGTTCTCACCCTGTGCTGCTTCTAAGGGGTGTGTTTGGCAGTAGGTCCTTCAACAGACTTCCCGAAACCCTTATTCTGGGCCCGTGGTAACGAGTGTAAGCCATGACGTGAATAAAGAACCAGTAGTGCTCTGAAGCCGAGAAGATTGCTCTTAATCACACACTTCACTCTCCAGGCTCTCACAGATTCAGCTGGGATGTGCCCACTTAAGACGGGAGTGGGGCCGGGGCTGGTGCGTGGCGGTGAGATTTTCTGATGAGCCTATCTTCTGTTTCATGAGCCCATGTAATTAATTGATTAAGGAGCATCATACTTTTCATTTGATTACATGTAATACGTATATGCACTCTCTGAAATATATGCAAGCAAAAGACAGAGAACGCTTATAACTGATTCTCCCATGGGTGGGGGGTGTCTTTCAGGGACTTTTATCGTCTCCTCTTTCAGGGGAAGTTAAATTTCCCAAGAAGAGAAATTGTGCATTTTCCTCTACACAATGGATATTTTTTTTTGTTTCCTTTTTCTTCTTGAGTGAAAAGGAAATGATAGAAAATATAAAGTAAGGTTCTGAATTATATTAAACACTTGTAATTTGTGAGCTGTTACGATAACAATGAATTTGTATCGAGTGTAAATTCTCAGCACAATGGATCCAGTTATGCTCTGTGGCTCACATGAGCATTATTAAGAACTGTGCTGTTTGATCACACACATCACATGGCAAATGGTCTACACCGAGTGTTAAACCATGGGCAGAGAGAGCAACTAGGAGGGAACTGGGTAGGTCAAATGAAAGGTAACAGAGTATGGCCAAGTTCAAGGCCTAGGAAGGTTGCCAGGAGGTGCGTAGTGGTCATGCAGTTGCATTATAGATGTAGAACTGAGTCCACAGGCTGCAGACTCAGGCAGAACTGTGTGACCCAGAATCCTCTGACTCATTTGCTAAATCTTGGAAAAAGCATTGATTTTGCTATGTCTCATGACATAAAGGGAGTCCAGTGCTTTGTACTTATTAAACATACAGTAGAAGGTAGCTGCTGTCATTACAGATTCATAGAAAAGATTTGTAAGTATCATTTCATCCTACCAACCCATTTTATAGAGTAGAATGGTGAGACTGGAGACATAATGTTACTTGATTAAGCTCATACAACTAGTTAGGAACAAGGGCTGGGAATGGAACAGGAAACCATGACTTTCCCCCCCACACCCCTTTATTTTTATTTGATAGATAATATCTCTCTTGCTCTTTATTACACCTCACTGAAGTAGAGTCCTATATAATAAAAGGTTAATATTGACCAGCAGTGGAAGGACCAGTCATTATGATGTGCACTGACCACAAGGGGGCAGATGCTCAACCCAGGAGCTGTCCCCTGGTGGTCAGCATGTTCCCACAGGGGGAGTGCCACTCAGCCAGAAGCCAGACTCATGGCTGGCGAGCGCAGCAGCAGTGGCAGGAACCTCTGTGGCAGCTCCCCAACAGGGAGTCGGCCTAAACCATCAGTTGGACATCCCTTGAGGGCTCCAACAGTGGGGACTGCAAGAGGGCACAGGCCGAGCTGAGGGCGCTCCCCCCCCCCCAAGTACACAAATTTCATGCACCAGGTCTCTAGTTGTTATATAATAACTCATAATTACTTAAAGTGTAAAATTTGATGAGCTTTGGTATATGTGCATGCTGATGAAACAACCAGGACAATCAAGATAATGATGTCTGGTCAGCGTGCCTCAGTGGTTGAACCAGGAGGTCACTGTTTGAGTTTCAGTCAGGGTACATGCCCAGGTTGTGTTGTGTGCTCAATCCGAAGGGTGGTGCGTGTAGGAGGCAGCCGATCAATGATTCTCATCATTGATGTTTCTATCCCTCTCTCCCTCTCCCTTCCTCTCAGAAATCAATAAATATATATTTTTAAAAAGATAATGAATAGATCCTAACTTTCCAAAGTTTCTTCCTTTTATGATGTAATCTATTTCTATCTTCCTCAACTGCTGTGGACAACTGACCCACCACCTGTCATTATAGATTGTTTTTATTTTCTGGGATTTTACATAAATGAATCAACTAGTGCATACATTTATAGTAAACTATACTTTTTTTAAAAAATCTGATTACTTTTACTCAGAAATATTGTTTGAGACTTATTCATGATTTTGCATTTAATAATACTTCATGGGGTTTTATTCCTGAATAGTCTTCCACACCACAAGTTCTCATCCATGAATCTGCTAATAGACATTGCAGGCATTTCCAGTTTGGGGCTATTACAAATAAATCTGCAGCGCACATTTGTGTACTAGTCTTTGTGGGACATATGTTTTTATTTCTCTTGGGTAAATACCAGGCATAGATTAGCTGTCTTCTGGTAGGAGGATGCTCAGCTTTTGAAGACACTGCCAAACTCTTTTCCTAAGTGGCTGTGCTTTCTATGTTCCCGCCGGCAGCGTCTGGGAGTCCCAGTTCTTTCACATCTCCGCAGACGTGTGCAATAATGATTTTCTATTGCGGCATAACAAATTTCCACACACTCAGTGGCTCCAGATAACATAGATTTATTCACTTACAGTTCTGTATGTCAGGAGTCCAGGTGCAGTGTGGCTGGATTAGCTTCTCTGACTCTCATAAGGCTAAATTAAGACACCACCTCACCTGGATTCCATCTGGAGCTCCAGTTCCTCCTCTAAGCTCTCCGGGGGCGGGCAGGATTCAGTTCCTGGATGTTGTCGGAGTGAGGTCCCCATTTCCTTGCTGGCTGTGGGCCATGGGCCACTGCTCTGAGCCCCTGGAGGCTGCCTGCATTCCTCAACATGTGGCTGCACCCCGTCTTCAAAGCTGATGCTGGTGCACAGAATACCTCTCTTGCTTCTGATCTCTGGGACTTCCCCTGTGACCGCGGTGTGATTCAATCAGCCAATCCAGATAATCTCCCTATCATACCTTCAACTGACCTGGAAGCTCAATCACCTCCACAGAAGTCCCTGTGCCACAAGAATAATATTTCATCATATTCACAGGCTCTTTGTCACTGTTTTTGGCTTTTCTAATCAGTTTGTCTTTACAAGTAAATTTTAGAATCAGCATGTGAATTTCTGTAAGAAGCATGCTTGGATCGTGACTGAAATTGTGTTATGTATCGCTATGGGTCAATTTGGGTAAAACGGATATCTTAAGACTATTGAGTCTTCTGGCCAATGACCATGCTATTTTATTTATTTATTTATTTATTTATTCATTCATTCTGGTCTTTAATTTCTCACCATGAAGTTTTGAGGTTTTGAGTGTACATGTTTTGCAAATCTCTTATCAATTTATTCCAAAGTATTTTCTAATCTTGATGGTATTTTTTCTTTAATTTAATTTTTTGTTTGTGGATAGTAAATGAAAATTCAATTCACTTTTTAGTTCCCATTATAAATACTGTTAATATCTTTTTCTTGCCTATTGCACTGGTTTGGGTGAGCAGTGCATTGTAGAACAGAAATGGGAAGAACACACAGTAATTAATTAATTCCAGGTCTTAGGGGGCAGGACCCAGGCTTTCAACCAAGCTTTCATTAAGTGTAAGATAGTTGCAGATTTTTCCTGGATGCCTTCTATCACCTCAATAAAATTCCTTTCTCTTTCTTGTTTGCCTAGAGGTTGTTTTTTCTTTTAATCATAAATAAGTGTTGGATACTTTCAAATGCTTTTTCTACATGTATTGTGATCATATGATTTTTCTTCCTTCAGCCCTTGACATGGTGAATTATACTGTGTTAGCCTGTTAATGTAAGGAATTACATAGTAAATCAACCTTTCATTTCTGAGATAAGCTCTCTTTGGTCGTGAGATGTTATCCTTTTATATATTGTTACATATTTTATATATTGTTGCAATTTATTTATTAAAATACTAGAGGCCCGATGCACAGAATTTGTGCAAGAGTAGCCCTTTGCAGGCCTGGCTACCTCAGCCCTTGCAACCCCAGCTTCATCCAGAATGTCGCTCGGATAGTTGTTCTGCTGTTCAGCCATTTAGTCAATTTGCATATCATGCTTTTATTATTATAGACTAGGGGCTGGTCTATAATAGTTTATTATTATAAACTATTAACTAATAAACTGGTCTATAACAGTTTATTATTATAGACTGGTGCACAAAAATTTGTGCACTCAGGGGTGTTCCTCAGCCCGGCCTGTGCCCTCTTGCAGTTTGGGACCCCTCGGGGGATGTCCACCTGCTGGTGTGCCTGGCCAGCCTGGGTGAGGGGCTGATAGCTGTTTGCAGGCTGGCCAAGCCCCCCAGTGGGGACCCTCACCCCATGGGAGTGTGGCCAGCCTGGGTGAAGGGCTGAGGGCCGTTTTCAGGCTGCCCACAGTCCCTTCAGGGTTCAGGTTAGGCTGACCAGACACATACAGTGCTTTGTGCTGGGTGGCTGACGATCGCACACGAAGGCCCCATGGGGGGCGGCCTCATGGGGACCCTGCCGCTGACCAGCCACACACGGCTCCAGGCAGCTGATGAGTGAAAATGGCCAGGCAGTAGTGGACACGGCTGGGGTGAGGGGACTGGGTGCTGCCATCTTGTAGCTATGGGCACAGCCATCTTTGTCTCAGAGTGATGGTTAATTTGCATATTACTCTTTTATTAGATAGGACTGGAGGCCTGGCGCATGAAATTCATGCAGTGGGGTGGGAGGGGAGTTCCCTCAGTCTGGCCTGCACCCTCTCCAATCTGGGACTCCTCAGGGGGTGTCCAACTGCCACAGGAATCAGGCCTAAACCAGCAGTTGGACATGCCTCTCACAATCTGGGACCACAGGTTCCTAACGGCTCACCCGCCTCCCTGATCACCCCTAACCACCTCTGTCTTGGCCCCACACATAGAACCTAGGCTTCCCTCCTCTGGCTGGCCACAGGAACCTGGGACCCAGGCTTCCCTCTCTCTAGCCAGCCGCGTACCCAGGACCTGAGCCAGCTTCATCAGAGCCAGCCACAGGTGCAGGTGCCCGGGGTCAGAGGCAGCTTTGTCCGGGCTGGCTATAGGCACAGGCGCCCAAGACCAGAGATGGTTTTGCTTGGGCTGGACCACAGGTGCCTGGGACTGGGGGTGGGTGGCTTCTCCCAGGCCCAGCTTTGTCAGGAAGGATGTCTATAAGACGTCTGGTCTAATTAGCATAATACCCTTTGATTAGCATAGATGTCTATTTTCCTAATGTATATAGAGTCTATTGACTTAAGTTGTTTCTAATAGAAGTATTTAATGTTATAAAATCCCTTTAAGCACTGAATAACTGCATCCCCTACAATTTTTAATGTAATATTTCAACTTTCACTCCATTCGAAATACTTCATCATTTCCTTTGACTCATGGGTTACATAGGAGTGGTTTATTCACTTTCCAAATATTTGAGAAATTTTCAGATATAATTCTATTACAGATTTCTAATTTAATTCTATTTTGGTCAGAAAAGATACTTTTATGATTTTCAATGCCTTCCAATTTAGGAGGAGTTTTGTATGGCTCAGAATATGGCCTATCTTGTAAGTGTTCCCTGTGTACTTAGTAATATCGTATATCCTGCTCTTGGTGCTTACAGAGTTCTGTAAATATCAATGAAGTCAATTTGTTTGCTAATATTGTTGAAATCTTTTATATCCTTGTTTTCTCTGTGTATGTGGCCTATCAATTATTGGGAAAAAGATGCTGAAATGTTTGACTATTATTGCTGATTCCTCTACTTCTCTTTTCAGTCCTATCCATTTTGTTTTAGATATTTGGAAGCTATGTTATTAGGTGAATAAATATCTGCCCCTTATTGAATAAAAACCTTTATAGTGCTGAAATGATCTTTATCTTTGGTTAGTATTCTCTACTCTGAAATTTACTTTGCCTAATATTAATACAGCTACTTCAGCTTTCTTTTGGTTAATGTTAGCATGGCATATATCAATTTATGTCCCTTAATTTTAAACTATTTTTTTAATAATTAAAACAGGTATCTTATAGGCAAGTTTTTTTAAAGTAATCTGATAATTTCTACACTTTAATTGAGGTATTTGAAGTGTATACCTTAAAAATACTGATTTGTGTATTAATCTAATATTCTTCTATTGTTTGTATATATTCTATTTATTCTTTGTTCAATTTTTCTTTTTTCTGCTTTCTTCCAAATGAATTGGGTGTTCTTAATGATTTAATTTATTATCTTTATTAGCTCTTAATGCCATCCAATGTATTTTTTATCTCAGACATTGTATTTTCAACTCTTGATATTCAACTTGTATTTCTTTTTATCTTTGTATGTCTCTGGAACATGCCTATGCTTTCCTCTACCTTTGTGAACATAAGGAGTATATTTACAGTTTTAAAAAAATGTCTTTGTCTACTAATTCTATCAAATTTTCCCTTTTTTGTATTTTCTAATGATTGTGTTTTATCCTTATCATAGTTCTTTTTTCTTCCTGCTTCTTTGCTTGCCTCACAATTTCTGAAAAGACATTATGAATTTACTCTTTTGGATAGTGAATTCTTTAAAATAACTTTGAGCTTTGTTTTGGGATATAGCTGAGGTACTTAACAAAAAGTTTGGTCCTTCTGAATGTTGCTTTCAAGCTCTGATAGGCAGTTCAAGAGCCATCTTTAATCTAGGATTAACTTGGTCCCACTACTGAACAATATCATTCTAAGTACTAAAACCAATACCTATACGATCTGAGTGACTTCTGTTCCTTCTTGGTGTGACTCTCCTCCTTGCTCATGGTTCTCTTCCTGACGTCAGGTTGTTTCCCAGCTCTGAGCTGAGTGCCCCAGAGGAACCCCATCCCCGTGGGAGCTCACTCTTCTCTCAGTCCTCTGCCTTGCTAGTTCTAGCCACCTTGTACTGCCCAAATTCTCAACTTTATCTCATCAACCTGGGGATACCGCTAGGCTCAGTTTGGGTTCCCCTCCCTTGTTCTGCAACCTAGAAGCCCAGTCCAAGCAGGGAGCTGAGATTTAGTCAACCTCACCTCTTGCTTCCCTTCTCTCAAGGATTACTGTCCTACACTGCCCATTGTCCAATGTCTGAAATCAGTGTTTTGTAGATTCTGTCTAGTGTTTCAGTTATTTAAAATAGGAGGGCAAATCTGGCTTCGGAATCGCCATCATGGCTCGATGATGAATCTAAGTGTTCTTTTGTTGTTGTTGTTAATCCTCACCCGAGGATAGTTTTCCGTTGATTTTTAGAGAGAGTGGGGGGAGAGACAGAGAGAGAAACATTGATGTGAGAGAGACACATCCACTGGTTGCCTCCAAAACCAAGGCTGGATGGAGCCTGCAATTGAGGTACATGCCCTTGACCAGAATCGAACCCAGGACTTTTAGGTCCAATGGCCAATGCTATATCTACTGAGATAAACCAGTTAGGGCTATGTGCTCATTTTAAAGAAAAAATAAAAATCAATAATGCAAACACGATTACTTGCAAGTCAACAAAGATAGGTTTTTCTCATCAGTTTTAATGATCACATAACATCCTAGCAAGTGAATGAATTGTGATCTATCTAACTCATCACCCATTGCTGCACAGTTAGGTTTCGCCAAAGTACTGACATTTTAAAGGGCACTGATGAAACGCAGTAACCCAAACCTAATGTCCACTTTTTAGTCTTGACACTAAGCTGACTGTGTAACTCCAAAATTGCTTAGGCACCCATATTTGCTCCTTGGCTTCCCCTTGTACATATTTTGCTGAAATTCTTAACAAGGAGAAAGGTGAGAAGAGAAACAATTGATTTTGATAGATGATGTTCTGACCTGAGGTTAATAAAACGTGAAATTCTTCAGCTTAGTGGGAACTCTCTTTGGGGAAATTGAGGTTTGAGGAGCCTCGTTTCACTGAAAATATACAGGAGGAAACCTAGGCTGCCAGTTGATTGGCTGAGTAACTGAAAATGCATGGTACCCTGGCAAGTTAATTCGAGTTGGCGCTGGAGGCGATCTGAAATGAATTTGGAAATGTTTAACCACGGATTGTGGCTGAATAGGCAGGAGAGGGAGACTCACACTACCACCGAGTGGCAATTGCTTTAGCCATTGAAATACCTTGATGGTCTAATCCATGTCCCAGCAGACATAAATTTGGACCTAATAGTTGTGTCTTACAGAGTTCAGCAGAGAGCCCTGGATTATGGGATAATGAAAAATAAATAATACAGGTAGAAGTACCATGAAGTTAGAGTTATGTTAATAGTGAGGTGAATCTGTAATAGACTAAGGTAACCTACATTAATATATTTTACATTTGCAAAGCTTAAAAAAGACAAATAGCTTGGAATATCTCCTGCAGCATGGGGGGAAAAAAAGGAGCCTAATGTTTACACAGCAATCGGGAGAATTAGTTCTCTGTTTATTTTATTAAAGATTACACCTAGATGTCTGGACAGTATAAAGTGTGAAAAGCTTTTCATTTGCAATCGGGATTGAATTTCACAAGTTTGGGGAAAATGAAGTCTTTTTTTTTTAACTTCTCAGATTTTGTTTTGCTCAGAAAAATTAACTAGGATATTTAAAACTTTAATGGTAAAAAAGATGGAAGGTAAGCTCTTCACAAAGATAAAACGTTAATGGAGATTTATGACTATGCTTATAGAAGTGTTTGGCTTTGAAAATAGTCAAGTTCAAAATTTGTACCAGAAAAATAAAAAGCATTCAAAAATAAAATTAGGAACAAAAGTTCATATCCCATGCACTGTTTTTGAATTTTTTCATTTTTTTGGAACACGAAAATCTTTCCATTTTCTCTATTTTAAAATCAAGATCCTTAATGGTAATACAGAGTGAAATTCATTTACTCATTTATTCATTCAAACTTTTGTTTAGCACAAACCACAACTCTGATAATGTGCTCACCTGGGGATACAGAGAAGAGATAGAATAGTGAGAAAGCATTTTAAAGAATGACTCACTTTCATATTTACAACTGAGGTAAATGTTTTAAAAAATGACTTGCTATTTTGTTTCTATTGTTTTCCTTGACTATTCTCAAAGAAGATGAGAGCCTCTCAAACCAAAATAGTTCATTCGCAGAATACTCCTGAGAAAGGAAACCAAAAGGAACAATCTCTTCTCCAGGACTGAAATCAGAAGGCCAAGCTGCATACAGAGCAGCTGGGAAACGGTGGCATGTGTTACACCATCCTTGCAGACTTTAACCCTAATTAATTGTTTTCTACCAAAACCAAGGGGCTTTACTTAAATATTAAGCTTTAGTAATAGAATAGTCTTTGAATAGTTGAAAATATACTCAATTTCATTAGTAATATAATGCAGACAGCTTTTTAAAAAATTGCAAAATGCCATTTTCTCCTATCACACTGGCAAAAATTTAAATCTGATAGAGAATCTGATAATATGCATTGTTCCCGAATGTATGGAAAAATGATCACTCATACACCATTAGTGCGAATGCCAATTAGAATATTATTTTGGTGGAGAATAATTTGACAGTGCATCGAAATTTAAAATGTGCATACCTGTCACTATGAAAATCCATCTACAAGCTATTCTACAGAAATACCAAAATATGGGCACAAAATTACCGATTGACACTATAATTTCAAATAATAGGAAACTACCAACAAAAGAGTGGCTATGAAATGCTACGCAGACTTGAAGAATGATGTAGATCTCTACCTTCCACCATGGAAAGGGACCCATTATAGCGGGTAAAGAAAGTCCCGGGTGGAAAAACCAGTCATTCTTTGAGAGAGAGAATACGATATCAGAAGGAAGAAGAATTGATTATGCCCCAAGATTAGTGGAAAAAAGGAGATGACCGATAAGCCAATCCCAATGCTGGTTATTACACAGCAAAAGCCTTCAGAAATATATATCTGGTCTAATTGCAACCAAATCAAAATGACTTTTTATGTGTTTACTCGTAATAATATCATGGGCTACCATTATCTAAAAATGACTATAATGTGGAAGGAAGAATATTCTATCTAACAAGAGCTTTTTTTTTTTTTAACAATCCTGTGTTATCATTTCCACGTAGGGGTGGTGGAGAGTGGAGCAATGAGATTTCCTTGTAAAAGTGTTGTCCTATAAAATGTCATGGGTGGCATTGGTGTTGGAAGCACAGTGAGCTGCCACAGTTCTTAGTTAAAGCCTCTGATATCTCCTGTGTTATTAGGAAATCAGAAGGTGAAGAAATCCAGGGACACACCCTGTAAAGATTAGGAATACTTCTCCAGTTTTAAAAAAAATAGAAAATAAGGGCTATATCAATAAAAAATGTGGGGAAGACATATCAGTGAGACTGCTTCAGAAACAGTGTTTTGTTATTAAGAGTAGACTGAACTCTACTTCTGAAATAGGTCGGTCAGTCCTCAACTACTCTTTTGTATCTACTCTGTGACCAGCACGGTGGCCCAAAGACAGAAGGGTGGAAATCTTTCTACATTCTGAATGGCACATCCTACATTTTGAGCTTATGAATGTTTGGATGAGTAATCAAATGTATATTTTTAATATTAGGTCCACGTATTTTAAAAAATCTTGTTTATATGTATTTATTCAGTTCTCACTGATGAATAAATTAAACACAAATCACATAAATCAACAGAAATCGTGAGTTTACACACACTCTGTACGCCTTGTTGTTTGTGGAGTGGAATAAATGATCCTGAATAGTTTCTCCCGGCGATAAAGCACAAGGAGGTATTCTCCAGAGACAGGCAAAGTATTATTTTCACGCCATTTTCATACACAAACAGATGTTGCATTTTTTAGTCAGTTTAGTTTCTCATCTCCATTTTATAACTATCTCGATTGGGTTCTTGGCCAAGCACAGGAGCACTTGATTCTTTTCAATAAGATTCTTTCTTTTCATTGACCCATTGTTAAATGTATTCCTCACTTTGATTTCTAGTGCTATAGCATAGTGTGTGTGTGTGTGTGTGTGTGTGTGCGCATGTGTTCATAACTAATTTTTAGTTAGTGCTCATAACTAATTTTTAGGATCTGAAATGTTAAGTCAATCTGACATTGGAACAAAAGACGGTAGAACCAGATAAGTGTTTTTGACATTTAAGTATGGGCAATGAACTTCTGCATTTTCTGAATTGTGCCAATAAGGACAGAAACTTAAAAAAAAAAAGTAGAATGGAGTTCATTCCCAAATTAGTATGTTTAATTTATTTGATGATAAAGTAGATAAACCAAAGCCCTGGTCCAAACTCAACTTAAGAATTAAGTCACATGGGGAATAAGAATAGTGTTATTGATGCTTTGACAAAACTTCCTTTGCCACTTATTAGCTTAAGCCAATATCTAGGCCCATTCTTGCAAATGCTTGGGTAACCTTGAGTTTAGGGCTGTTGCTTGCCTGGGGGAGATGTCTATGGTACTTAAGCATTTCCAAAAGCCAGAAATAGCTCTTTATCTTTTCCTGAATCAAAGGTCACCTCCTCTTTTGTGGCTGCCCCCCAAAGTCCAGGCTTCTGCCTGAAGTGACTAGAGCTCTCAGCTCATTTGCAGGCTACAGGTAGATGAAAGGTCAGAGAGGAACTCATTAAGTCTTTTCAAGTTTGGATGAATTCTGCTCACTTTTCTGGGGTTCCCTTTGATAATTCAGCTCTTATGTGCTTCACAAGGCAGTGCTTGCCAGAAACTTATTATAGAATTTTTGCAGCATTAAAAAGTTTTTACATACAAGTATCATTTTTATCAAGGGAGCATAAGCCACCACTAAGTTTCTTGGACATTTTATTGCAAGTTCTAGTTATTATAGCAATAATTTTCAGATACAATAAATTTTATTAACAGTTTGTTATATTTCCAGAACTATCTCAGCGGTAATAAAATATATTTTAAACTTCAGATTTCAGTAAATGAGTCCAGTTTTTTGAGCAGAAATAATTTATCTAACCAAGTAGGTGTTTAGTTTTGTAAGTCATCGTTTACTCATCAGCCTTATTATCCCAAAGAGTGAATGCTTGACTCGGGAAAACTCTTACTGGGCCTGGGATCGGGGTGGTGGTGTGGGATAAGCCAGTGCAACTAAACCAAAACCATAGCATCCTACACTTTCCGAAATCACTTTCAGAACTCAACTGGTGAGTAATGAATAAATACATATGATACAAGATTTTAAATATGTGGGTCTAATATATACCAGATTTTTGAGAATTTGTTAAATTTTCTGTACAAGTAGAGATACACCCAGTTCCTAAATAACAAAGCTGAGCACTAAATGAAGGGTCTCTTTGGTTAGCGCCTAGACAATTTAGGTAGTACAGGTTACCATACCTGACTACCAGGATCCACAGCTTGGGAGCTGATTTGACTGTCTACTCATCTTAAATTAACCAAATCATTCGCTAGACTCTACTTGGCTGAGTGCTTTATAAATGCAACATCTAAGAACAGTAATAAAGGGCCACATAATGCATCAACCAATCCTTAATCTCTGACCCTGATGTCTATCATCTTAAAACTGAGCTGATGCCTGCTGTGCAGAGTTATTAAGAGAACATTTTTGCATCATTTTGGGCTTGCAGTCAGCACTCAGTGGTTATTTGCCAAATACAGTAGATGACTTCAAAGTGCTAGCTAAGTATATCTTCGAAGCTCCCAGTGGAGAGCTAAGTATATTGGCTCAGGGAGGCCGATATACAAACACTTGGACACAAACTAGTTTGTTCAAATTAGGTAACCCATCAAGTTGTCCCCAAAAGCTGACCCCAAGCACTACTGTGGACTTGGTGCTCTTTTATTCTATCATGTGTTCCTTTCAGAGAATTAAAATACCTAGGCCCCTTCTTTAGTTAGACTGAATTAAAATTATTTCAAAATGTATTTTATTGTGTGTCCTGAAAACTCCTTCTGTTTTGTGTGTGTGATATATATATATATATATATATATATATATATATATATATATATATATATAATTTATTTATTTATTTTGTTTTATTGCTTAAAGTATTACAAAGAATGTTAAACAAGTCTCCATTTTTTTCCCTTGACCTTCCCCCCTCCTCCCTACCCCCCAGTGTCTTGTGTCCTAAGTGCCAATCAGCAGATGAATGGATTAGAAAACTGTGGTACATCTACACAACTCCTGCTGTTTTGAAGTACTAAGTTTACCACTTAGGATGTGGAATTAAAACACATGCCCTTGTTCCCATTTCAGGTCTCTGCTTCTTCACTGGACTGACAAGCAGGTGATGGCTGGAAAGTAAGCTGGTGCTAGTCAATTATTTACACCCCGTGTCAGCTAAAGGTTTATGCTGTCTATATAAATCTCCCTAAACTTTTATGTCATGTATCATAAAATATTAGGCCAATTATTTAATACTTATGAAGTTGAACAGATTCCATATTTCCTCAGAGCTTTGGCACGGAACGGGCAGTGTCTTTAACTCAAGGTGAAACTTGTTGGTATCACATGATAAAAATTGTTGGTGGCATGGCAGAAATATCCATCAAAAGGGGGAATCACATCACAGTTCTTTCCATTTGCACCATTCAACTGGACTCTCTTTCGTCTTAGACATCCCTTGTAAGTTTCATATTTATATTGGGAAAGGGGTAAAAAGAAGCTTGAGTTGTCTTTGTCATCTGAGACTCCAAACTTCTCCCTTTCTTGTCCCTACGTCTGAGGATAACATGACCTCTTGAGCAATGAAAACCACACTCAGTATTGGGGACAATGTCATCAGCAACGATTATTGTGTGATGCATCCCATAGCCATAAACCACCCTTCTCAAACCTTGGCTTCACAGAGCATGTAGAAATACAGAAGATAACAGAGATAATGAGAGTCAACATCCACAGCAATAAAATAAAATAAAATAAAATAAAATAAAATAAAATAAAATAAAATAAAATAAAATAATCTTCCTTCTCCCAACAATGTGAGCTGTATTTTACCCACCAGAATGTAGTTTTGTTTTAAATTCTGCACATCACAGCCATACTAAATAACCCCCTAGACAAGATGCAGGATTGCTGAGTAAGACCCCTGCACATAAGCAATGCTTTCTCATAAGACCAACATCCATAATTTATATCTGCATACAATTAGCCTGTTTACATTTATACATTCATTTTCCGCTTGCCTTTCATGTGGAGTATTCCACAGGATACTTGATAATGCATTCAGAATAACCTTTTTAAAATAAAGACTGCAGGTCCAAATGGTTTATAAAATCCAATACCTAATAAATACTTTATATATGAATAAAAAAGTGTTTTCTTAACCAGAAACAGTTTATTTGTATCTGAGATGGCCTCCCTTGACTCCTAAGCTGGTGGCTGCACACCATGTGGCTCTTCGTTTTTTAAAAACATTCAAGAAAAGAAAAAAAAAAGCAACTGCACTTCCTGATGTTTCATTTGCACAAAAATATCACATCCTTTCTCTTATCCATCATTAGATCACTATAAGGATAAATTTTATGACTTTGGTCAAGTCGATCTGTTAAACCAATAACAGATAAAGAGAAAAATTTCAGTCAGTCATCCAGAATTTAGTGTTCATGGCATCAAAGTTCTGAATTCCCTCACTATATCTAGCTGAATACGTGGATTTTGCTACTAGGTGTGTGCAGCAGAGAAGGAAGTTCACAAGTTCCCCTAAATTTGGCAGTTTGCCTGCAGTACCCTGGGTGACTTGAGATTTAGCCATGTTGGTGCCCATGGAGTAGGCTAATAAGCAAGACCTTTCCACAGCATCATGCCTTCACTGGCATCATCCCCTCTACCTTTTTCACTGGGCAACTAGAACCCTGTGGACCTGAGATAGAGGGAGCCACTTGGAATAGAGGCCACAATTTGTCACAGCTCAAAGCTCCTTTTAGAATAGAGTGAGGTCCTCCAAAGTCAGGTCCTGCCCCAGACTTGAGCTTGACGGTGTTGACTCTTACCAGAGCCCTGTGATCAGTGAAGGTTAAAGGGATCCATCTACCCTTTTGTGTTCTGGAAAACAGCTACTGCAAACAAGTCCCTTCTCCATGTGACTTAGATACGGCTCAACAGAAGTCTGCCCTCTAGTTCACCTATGATGAGGCTAGACGCAGACGCTCAAAATCCCCCTTCTTTACCTCATAAATGATTAGCTGAACTGCTAATCTTTCCAAACAAAATACTTACTGGCCAAACTTCAGGTAAAGGTATCTCCTTCCCCCAAGTTCCTCAACTTCAGTCCAATCTCAGCTTGATTCAGCATATAAGCCCTCTCTAGGGCAAGTAGGCTTCAGAGGGAAACATTCTCTGATCTACTACCCAGTCATGCCACCTTCCACTCATCCCACTCCTCACACTCAGGTCTTTCTAGTTTTCTCTACTCTTTTCTATACGAGAAAACCCCTTTTCCTAACTCATGAGACACTTGCCATTCACCCTATTGCAATAGTCCCTATCTCTCTTCTAATAGTCCTTTTCCTCCTCTTGCAATAATCCTTTGGAATAAAAGTCTCTCTTTACTAAGTCCAGTCCAGATTTGTTTTTCTTTGACAAGTCCCTCCGTGAACAATAAAATGCAGAGGAACCTGAAGATAAATATGGCTTGTTTATGTTTGTTTCTATGAGAGGGATAGCGTTTGGCTGCAAGTTGACACATTTGCACATATTTAGAGCTTCTTTAACAATGGAAGGGAGTTCTCAGAACTAAGACTTGGTATTAACTTCTTGACATATTGACTTTGTTGGTTCTTGACTTTCTCACATGTCAGCTGTAGTGCCTGGTGCCCCATGTCTGCAGGTGAGCCCTCCCTAGTCGCTGAGCCATTCTAGAACTGAGCAGGGGGGCAGATTGAGAATGCCAGCCCTTCCACTTGAAGTATGAAATTAGCCTTGCTATCTGGCATTTGGCTTTGCATCATGGAGCTGGTACAGGACAGATCTTGAATTTCCCCTTGGTGCTTACATGACCCTCTTCCCAACTGTGGCCTGCTCCTTGACCATGTCATATTGATCCAGATTAAAATATAGGCTCCAAGATATATGTCTTGTTAGGAGGTCATACTTCATCTTGTAGGACCTTACCTAGAGCCTTGCTCTGAAATCACATCACCATCACCTGCTTAATTTTCAGCATCGTGGGCTATAGTATTCCTGCCAACCACCCAGTTCATAGCATTGGTTTCCGTTTCTGTCCAAATCAAGCCTGAGTTCTCTAAGTGACTTTGGACAAATCCATTGCCTTCAGATGTCTAGCTCTGAAACCAGGGAATTTTTTTCAGAACCTTGTTCCTTCCCGGTTCTGACTTCCTCAGCCACCCTTAAGTCATGCTAGAGCATGTTTAAAAAACTTCCAGAAAAATTGGACAGACTACTCACTGCTCACCAACATCATCCTATGTCAGGCGTATTCAGCAGTTAGAAGATTTTAACATTTCCCATGCATTCCATGTGTAATTTTTTAAAAATGAATTTTTATAGAGCAACTGCACGAAAGCCTTAATTGATTTCAGTTACCAAAAAAATTGATATGAGAAAAAAAGCTTCCTAATAAAAGCATCATTAGAGTACATATGAGTTTTTGAAAATTTGGTATTATGAAAACATACATTTAGACAGCATAGAAATTAAAGAAGTAATTGGAAGTCTTAACTAGAAATATTTCCTAGTTTTTATTTATTTATTCATTCAAATAATTACTACTGAAGTCTCCATAGATGCCAGGCACTATGCTAACACTTGGAACTCAACAGTGAACAGGGTAGACCAGACACCTGCCTTCATGGAGTTTGAGCAAGAGAACATTTAAAGTAGGTTTTAAATATGAATCAATGTAGAGAAATTTGACATGCACATACATTATAGGGTGAGTTGTACCTGTCCATGTGAGAAAGGGTAGTTTCTAATACAGTGGGATAGAGCATGTAATTAGTCATCAGGATTTCCAGCATGAGTTATTAAGGCTGCTTCTTTCTTATTACTGAAATCTATGAATTTTCTTCTCAGTCTAAAAACAGGAATTCTCTTTTTCAATTTGAGAAAATGGGAACTGATGTTAAACCAAATATTAGAAAAACAAATGACATGACAGTGAAGGAACACAAATGTTTTTCTTGGGCCTCCATGTTGGTTTCAGTGTATAATACATGTCAGTAGGAAGGTACTTGAAATTTCTTGACATGTATTAGAGAGCTTGCCTTCTAGATTCTGGAGATCTCATCTTGAGAATGTCAATAAGGAAAAAATTCTGCATAAATAGCTATCGCTACCACTGATTACATTTTCCATCGGGAAGAAGGGGTTACAAGGAGATGGTTTCATTTATTATTTTAGAATAGAGAATGCACACATAACAGAATCAAAAAATGTTTGCTGTGCTACCCTGACGACAGGGCAACTTTCATGATTGTTTGTTTGTTTGTTTGTTTACACATACGCTGGCTGTTCTAGTAAGGATTTAAAGCAGCTGCCTCTCATTTTCATAGCTTTCAACATACACATACTTTATTTGTTTTGTGATGGGTAATTAAAATTATTATATTCCAGACCATAGCATATGATTGTGCAGTCGTTTTTAGGTCTGCTTTTTGCATTCAAAAAGATTTTGTGCATATGTGTTTTTTATTCATTTGCACAGCAACTGAATAAGAAAAGCCACCACACAAGAGCAGAAATAAAAATCTGAAGAGAGTGGAAGACCCCCAAACAGAGAAGAGATGCAAATTTTTAAGAGAAAACTAGAAACATTTACTTGAAACAGTAAAATGCTGCTCTAGCCCCAAACTGATCCACATGTGCCAGATGTGATGTTAGCATAAACACTGATGCATTCTGGTATTGTAGGCTGTTCCTGCAGCAAAGATGTCAGAGAATGCTGGAGTAAAAGTGGGCATTAGGTATTAAGTCCAGGAGTTCTTGAGTTTATGGATTTCTTTGAGATTTTAATGGAATCTTTAGATCATCCCCTTAGACACCGCAAATATAAAATTTTGCACTCTATTTCAGGAGATGTGCTGGCTCTTCAAATCTTTCCATGGATCATAGATTAAGAGAAACTGAACTAGTGTCACGTCTGAGCAGACAGGGAACTAAGCTAAAAACTGATTTGATTGACATCATCCACCCATGTTTTTATGGCTTTTAGATATGTCTGAAGTTGAGCCTACTTCTCCCCTTAAAAGAAAATAGATTTTCACTTCCCTCAATAGGAGAAGAATTTCAAAGAAGGTACAAATCAGAAAATATATGTTACCAGCCAGCTAGCTAGATACACAGATACACAGACTGATAGATGGTAAGACAGATGATTGATAGATAGATAGGTAAATAGATAGATAGATAGATAGATAGATAGATAGATAGATAGATAGATAGACAGACAGACATGGATAGATCCTACTGTTACACATACCATAGTTATTTTCTTCATAATTAGCTAATTATAAGTTAACATTATTTTGTTTATAATTTGCTTTTGTTTCGTCTGTTTCTCTCCAACAGAATGTAAGCTCCTTGGGAGTAGGGAATTGTTCTCTTATTCACTGTCATGCCTCGAAGACAGACTGGCATAAACATACAATTTTGAATATTTATGGGTGGAACAAGTAAGTGTATTTGAAGGAGTGACATTGTTTCTGAGTAAATGGGTGACAGATGATATTCTGTTTGGTGTTTACTTGTTTTGCTGTGTGTTTTTTAAAAATGTTCTTTCTGAGGGTTTTTTGTTTTTTTGTTTTTCTCTAGTGTGCATGTATTTCTCTTTTAAATAAGAAAAAATAAATATTTTTAATAAAAAATTCAGATCATTAGATTTTCAGAAATTATTCCTCTAACTGTGCCAGATCATTAGAATTTCAGAAATTATTCCTCTAACTGTGCCAAGAAGGTGATTTTAGAGCTGCTAAGTTCTGGAAATTCACAAGAACCCACCCACCCACCCCAGCACTCCAGGACAGAAAAAAAAAAATGCAAGCACATGTATAAATTGTAAAAGTTATACTAGCTGTGCACAGACTTTAAACGTGGCTTGCTATTGTTTTCAGTGTGCTTTTTCTCTTGTGTGTCTCTGATGGGTGGATAGTAGAAATCCAGGAGAGGATAGAATAAATACAGAACTGGAGGGCCAGCGAAGAAGCAGAAAATTTAACGCTTTTAGTTCTGGTTTTGTAACAAATCGAATACACAGAACTTTAGAGACAATATTTTTAAATAGGTGTAAGGGGCAAGCTCATAAGAAAAAAACAAAAATGTTAATAGCAGTTAAGAAATACGGATGAGACTTGCCCTCTGCCCCTCTCAATCTTTTTTAGTATTTTCCAGGTATTTTATACTTTAAGAACATTACTTTTTAAAAAATCTATAAACATTGAATAAAACAATTAAATGCTATAGTTATGAAGTGGGATAATAATTTGAAAATTCTAAAATATTTTTGTTAAAAACAAACAGAAAAAATGAGAAGTAACTAAAATGGGACAATTCAGTTTGATAGGAAATGCTAAGTAGAGAGTTCAATTAGTCCACAAAGGAAAAAGAGTAGAAGGTGCTGACTAAACTTTTAATTGAAGATTTACAAATATGTTTTCATGTATCACAGCAGAGGACTTTAAGTCGTCCACATTTTGGAAAAACTTGATGATGGTTTTCTGCCTGCTTTGGATTACATCTATATTTATTTTGGAGACTTCAAGTGGTTAAATACTTACTGCTGGTGCTGGGAAAGTTAAGAGTGAATTGTTTCTAGCTTATGGAACAAAAAAGATGTACAATGTGATTCCCTATCAATCAAGGTACTTCTGCTTGTCTGGTATTGCTCAGTGGTTGAGTGTTGACCTATGAACCAGAAGGACACGGTTCCATTCCAAGTCAGGGCACATGCCTCGGTTGTGGGTTCTGCCCCAGTGTGAGGCATGCAGGAAGCAGCTGAACAATGATTCCCTCTCATTATATATCTACTAGGGGCCCGGTGCACAAAAATTTGTGCACTCGGGAGGTCCCTCAGCCCGGCCTGTGCCCTCTCACAGTCTGGGACCCCTCAGGGAATGTCCACCTGCTGGCATGCCTGGCCAGCCTGGGTGAGGGGCTGATGGCTGTTTGCAGGCTGGCCAAGCCCCCCAGTGTGGACACTCACCCAATTGGGGTATGGCAAGCCTGGGTGACGGGCTGAGGGCCGTTTTCAGCCTGTCCACAGTCCCCTCAGGTTTTGGGTCCCTACTGGGGTGCCTGGGCAACCTGGGTGAGGAGATGAGGTCCGTTTTCAGGCTTTCAGGCTGCCCACAGCTCCCATTGACCCAAGATCCCAACGAGGCTGGCTGGAATCAGGTTTCTGGGGTTTATTTATCTTCTATAATTGAAACACTGTTGCTTTAAGCTGAGGCCTAGGCAGGTAACAAAGCCTCCTGTTTGCTTCAGCTCTGTGGCTTCTATAATTGAAAAATGTTGCCTTAGTAGAGGCCCAGCTGGCATAGGCAGATAGTTTCCTCCATCGCTGGTGCAATGGAAGCCTCCTGTTTGATTTAGTTCCTTGGTGGTTGGCCTCCATCTTAGCTGGGTTAATTTGCATACAACTGCTCTGATTGGTTGGGGTGTGTGGTTTAGGTGGCGGGCATGGCTTAGGTGTCTCAGGATGATGGTCAATTTGCATATTACTCTTTTATTAGAGTAGATACACACACACACACACACACACATATATTTGAAATCAATAAAAATATATTTTAAAATGACAACAATTATAAAAACCAAGGTACTTCCCATAGAGGAACAGCTTCTTCATAAAGTTTATGCCTCAAACCAGTTGTACCTGGAACTGCAATGATCTGGGACACCTAATGCAGTGCAGTGACCACAGGTGTATCTGTGTTTATTTTAGATCTCATGGAGTAAATCAGAGACTGCTAACTTAGGGGTTTTAGAAAGAGTGGAGCCATTGATATTAACTAATATAATAATGTACAAATATTAAGACCCCATCTTGCTTAGTACTGGTTCCCATCCTAGGACTCTTGAGAGTTCTGGGATTATGTGACTATGAGTATATGGGGCTGTCTTGCTTGATTCTTATTTTTGCCTGTAGAAGATGGGATGCCCTGTGAAGATGGCAGACATCTGACACAACCAGCTATGACTAAGAGAAACAGCATTTTCCCCATGAAGCAGTTTCTGGACCAAAGAGCTCCCCAGAGCCACTGCTGCGAGTCTACCAGTTGACCTGACAAAGGAAAAGCACCTTCACTCTTCTTCTGCATTCTTCATGTGCAACTTTATGGCCTGGCCCACCCCTGCCCTGTGCTCTCCCTTCCCCACGGGGGAGAGTAAGGCAAGAGCACAAAATGAGAAGGATTTAGGGCAAACTTCTCATGAAAACCAAAGGAATGAGAAAGGAGGAAGTTCCCCAAACACTAAACAAAAATTTCCCTCCATATTCTCATTCTACACTACAGACTTTGATCAAGAAAAAAAATCGCTTTGTACACATACAAGATCATTTATTTTTGAAACAAATTCTGGGATGACCAGAACCAGTATTTCCTCCAACCTAATGTATAGAGTGTATTATATTTTATGCATAATCAAAGTTGAATTACCTCCTCTGGCCAAAGTCATGTGCTTATTCTCTTTTATTACCACTCTCCTAACTCTTTGCTCTATTATAGACTATATGCTAATGGCTGGGTTCTGAAGGCAAATGGCACTTTGTGAATATGTAATAGTATGGAAACTGCTGCTGCCCGGTCTGTGAATTAACCACTGCTTCCGCTTCTGAGCCTTGTTTCTGTCCTGCGGAGACTAAGCCCCAAGTGGCCTGAGTAAGTACAGGTTGAAATGCTGATATTTTAAGGTACTTAATAAGTGAAATGGTAGATATTTTGATATTCAGTATAGAAGAGTAAATATTATGAGACATTTAACATTATGGCCATAGTCTTATTCATTTTTAAACACTCTTTAACTTAGCATATTGGCCTGACAGTACTTTGCCCTCAAGAGTCTATTAAATTTATTTGTAGAGATGTTAAGGTAATTTGATGTGAGATGTTTTATAAAAATGGTAGTTGCGCTCTAGCCGGTTTTGCTCAGTGGATAGAGCATCAGCCTGGAGATGGAAGGGTCCGGGTTTGATTCCGGTCAAAGGGCACCTGCCCAGGTTGCAGGCTTGATCCCCAGTAGGGGGCGTGCAGAAGGCAGGCGATCAATGATTCTCTCTCATCATTGATGTTTCTATCTCTCTCCCCCTCTTCTTTCCCCTCTGAAATAAATAAAAATATATTTTTTTAAAAATGTTAGTTGATGTAATGAATACTGGACTGTGGCACAATCCATTCTTTTAAATCACATTTACTGTTATTTTATTTTTCTAACAAACAAGTATTGCATGCTCCAGTTATAAAAGTACAAAGCCTATGTTAAAGGATAATTTTCCAGAAAGATAAAGTCATGACCCTCATATGGATGTAAAATGAACACTTGTCAGAAATTTTATTTAACCTCTTAATTAAATGAGAGAACCAAAAAAAGACATTATATCCAATTCAAAGAAGTCAAAGCACCACAAATTAATATGAAGTAAAGGGATGCTGAAATTAATTTATAGATGGACACCAAACTAGTTTTGCCAACAGAAAGAAGTGCTGAAAACTGAACCTCCACTAGACAATTAATTTGCATGTCTAAAGAAAAATGTTTTGCATTTCTCTTAGTTATCTACAGATTCCAGAGTTATAAAATAACTCCCAGGTATTGAAAGACTAAAATCTGATAACACAGGAAAGTATGCTCTAAATGCATCCTTTCTGATGGAGAAACAAAATAATTTTTTCTTTGGATTACACATTTCCTCTCAATAAAGAAGATTAGGAATAAAGGATTTAAAAACAGAAGAGAGGGAGAGAGAGAAAGAGAGAGGGAGAGGGAGAGGGAGAGAGAGAGAAGAAGAAGAAGAAGAAGAAGAAGGAGGAGGAGGAGGAGGAGGAGGAGGAGGAGGAGGAGGAGGAGGAGGGAAAGGGAGAGGGAGAGGCTGGGGGAAAAGAGTGAAACAAAGAGAAATAAAGAAAGTAAAGAAGAAAATCGAATCTGAAATCTACTATACAGATGAAACCACTGATAACATTTGGCTGTATTTTCCCCCCCAAAATAGATCTTAGAATTGTATAGCATAACAATGTGTGCCCTGATCTACAAGCTTCTTTTTCATTTAAATATACTATGTAAGAATAGTGACTATTTTCCCATGTCCAACACACTTGTATAACATGAATTGTTACACAATACAGATATATTGCAATTTGCTTAACTAATCCACTATTATTGGGCAGATCTGTAAATTTTCTTGTTATAGATAACTGTACAAGAAAAAAATCTCCAGACAAGTACCGTCATACACTTGTCTGATACTTTCCTTTGGAATTCCTAGAAATGGAGGTTCGGGGTTAAAAGCTAGGGGCATCCTAATATACTTTGACAGATGTTGCTGAATTGTTCTGCAGACGTGCTGTACCCATTCAAGACCTTGCCAGCTGTGTGTAATGGTGCCCATTTCCCCACAAGCTAGCCGCTATGGGGCTTTTACAGCTCTTCTTGAGCTTTGCCAATTTGATGGGCTAAAACTGGTGTGTCTCTGTTGTTTCAAATCTGCATTTTAAAAATGACCGAGGTATAAATTTTGTATTGGCTAAAATGGACATTTTATAAACGTTTCCTGGGACTATGAACGGAGGGGATATAAAAGATACAATGAATGATTTCCTCTCTGGGGAACAGCTGAAGACCTTTCACAACCAAAATGAACTGATCACCTCATTTCAAAAAGAAAGGACCAGATTGAAAGGATGGCGCTTGCGTCCCATCGCCGCAATGTGTTTTCAGGAACATTTTATGAAAAGGAAACAAGCTTACTGAAAATGCATCCGCAAAAGTAGCTTCCAAATTGTGAAATGGAGAAGTAATATCAGCATGTTATTAGGGAGGGAGGGATTGGTTAATAATGAAACTCGAGGCCTTATTGAATTCTGATTCAGTGAGATGAAAAGCATCTGTGTACTGAATTATACATAAAGGGAACAGTTTGTAGATTATTCTTGCCTCTGTCTACTTGTGTGTACTGTATAACTTAGGCCTTCGTATGTTTGGAGCCCTTTTTATTTTATTGTTCAGAAGCTGAATGAGCACCTGCCTCGCCAATAGTTTTTGCTGGATTCTATTTATATGTGGAAACTGAAATATGGAGGGTTAGTTTCCAGTTTCGTGTCTATAAGAAAGACACATATGTGTTTTTCAGATCTGTCCCTGACAGTCTGCATTAGGCAAGAGAAAGGAGAATGATATGAAAATATATTATTTTATTAGAAAAGAGTCAAGAAAATCTTTAGACTATATCCAAAGGGAATGTTGCATGGATTGGAGGAAACGGACTGTTTTTATTACTTCTTCCTCCTCTTTTATTTTCTTTCCATTTGGCTGAGCCAAGGCTCAGGAAAAGGGACCAAAGCCACGGGAGTCTCATAAGATCCTTGGGTAACAGGCAGAAGATAAAGTTATGGAAGAGATGCACAGTGGGGTGACTATATCAGCTCATGGGCATGTCACTCAGCCACCTAGAATTCATTCAACTGACACCTACTGGTGAGCTGGTGCACCTCGATTAACTAGTTATAGTCACCATTGCCTTCTTCGTAAAATGGAGTTCCATTTAAAGATCGGTGTAATAATGGATATATAAGTCTTTAGTAACATTGAGATACTAGTAAACCCTAAATTATTATGAGAAATCTGTCTGGCACCTCTATCTTGGGAATGGAATAATTCCTTATTTTGTTAACTGGAAGCACAATGGTTTCTCTGTTCAAATAAAACAAAATAGACAAATGTTTTCTCAATTTGAGAGGAAAAAGTGCTCCTGTTTAAGAATTGAAGGAAATACAGGTTCTTCAACTGATGTAAAAATATTATGTTTGTTTCAAAGAGCCATTTTAAAATCTTATGCTGAAAATAAACTCCTGAAAAAAAGACAAAACATATGTCAAAAAGCTCTTAGGTGTAGGGTCTGAAATACCTCATATGATGCTATTATCATTAATTTTATGTTAATAGGGTTTGTTAATTTAAGTTTCTACTATTACATGTGCTTTGTGGATTTTTGAGTTGAGGGATTATCACTGGCCTCTGGCCCCTAATTGGATATTGTCTAATTATTAATTTTCATTTTTCCAGAGATCTGCCTCACAGAATTAAAGAAATTTGATGAGTCAACAGTAGCTACTATTCCCCTCTGATTTATGAGCATGAAAAAAATGTAATTCAAGCATGACCCTCATGAAAAACCCCAATATCATTATTATAAAACGAAGTTGAATGCTCTGCTTCCACTCTTTGCTTTTCAGAATATTGAGTAAAATAGGAATTACTGACTCAGTACATCCCATGAGTTATTTTGGCAACTGTGTGGCTTCCTGTGAATTCGTATTCCTATCCATAGGTCTATGATGAGGTTATTCTGTGTTAAAATTTGAGTGGGAATGGAAGGAGCTATATTTTTTCTTTTCTTGATGGAAGCAGGTGGACATCCCCTGAAGGGTCCCAGATTGTGAGAGGGCACAGGTCGGGCTGAGGGGACCCCCTCTCCCCCAAGTGCACAAATTTTTGTGCACCGGGCCTCTAGTAATCCTATATAATAAAAGAGTAATATGCAAATTGACCCTAACAGCAGAATGACTGGGAATAACTAGTCACTATGACACACACTGACCACCAGGGGGCAGATGCTCAATGCAGGAGCTGCCCCCTGGTAGTCAGTGTACTCCCACAGGGGGAGCTCTGCTCAGCCACAAGCCAGGTTGACAGCTGCCAGTACTGCAGTGGTGGTGGGAGCCTCTCCCACCTCCTCAGTAGCGC